>JARKHS020010555.1:0-23214 GCA_030143305.2 Amblyomma americanum | reverse complement strand
GGCACGAGGAAGACATGAACAGGACAGAGCGCGGAATTTCTGTAGCCGCATTCTATCGGAGGACACATCTTAGATTTTTGCCAAATTGCCTTCTTCTACTTATAACTGTGCATTAGCTCCTACGCCACACCACGTATACCACACGATAGAGAGAGGTGGGCTAGTTGGTGGCTTGTAGTGGAATGCATCTTGTAACCGCGTAAAAAAGACAGGGGACGAGGAAGGAATGAACAGGACCGAGTGCGGAATATCTGTAGCTGCATTCTATCGGAGGACACATCTTGGATTTTTGCTAAATTGCCTTCTGTTACTTAGTAACTGCACATTAGCTCAACGCCACACCACGTATACCATACAATAGAGAGAGGTGGGCTAGCTGGTGGCTTGTAGTGGAATGCATCTTGTAACCGCGTAAAAAAGACAGGGGACGAGGAAGGAATGAGCAGGACCGAGTGCGGAATATCTGTAGCTGCATTCTATCGGAGGACACATCTTGGATTTTTGCTAAATTGCCTTCTGTTACTTAGTAACTGCACATTAGCTCAACGCCACACCACGTATACCATACAATAGAGAGAGGTGGGCTAGCTGGTGGCTTGTAGTGGAATGCATCTTGTAACCGCGTAAAAAAGACAGGGGACGAGGAAGGAATGAACAGGACCGAGTGCGGAATATCTGTAGCTGCATTCTATCGGAGGACACATCTTGGATTTTTGCCAAATTGCCTTCTGATAATCAGAAACTGCGCATTAGCTCATAAGCCACACAACGAATACCATATAATCGAGAAAGGCGGGCTAGTTGGTGGCTTATATTAGAATGCATCTTGTAACCGCGCAAAAAAGACGTGAACAGGACAGAGCGCGGAATTTCTGTAGCCGCGTTCTATCGGAGGACACATCTTTCATTTTTGCCAAATTGCTTTCTGCTACTTAGTCACTGCGCATTAGCTCATACGCCACACCACGTATACCATACAATAGAGAAAGGTGGGCTAGTTGGTGGCTAGTAGTAGAATGCATCTTGTAACCGCGCAAAAAAGACAGGGACGATTAAGAAATAAAGAGGAACGAGTGCCTAATATCTGTAGCTGCATTCTATCAGAGGACTCATCTTTGGTTTTTGCCAAATTGCCTTCTGCTACTAAGTAACTGCGCATTAGCTCATAAGCCACATCACGTATACCATACAATAGAGAGGGGCGGGCTAGTTGGCGGCTAGTAGTAGAATGCATCTTGTAACCGCGCAAAAAAGACAGGGGACGAAGAAGAAATGAACAGGACCGAGTGCGGAATATCTGTAGCTGCATTCTATCGGAGGACACATCTTATATTTTTGCCCAATTGCCTTCTGTTACTTAGTAACTGCACATTAGCTCATACGCCACACCACGTATACAATACAATATAGAGAGGTGGGCAAGCTGGTGGCTTGTAGTGGAACACATCTTGTAACCGCGTAAAAAAGACAGGGGTCAAGGAGGGAATGAAAAGGACAGAGTGCGGAATATCTGTAGCTGCATTCTATTGGAGGACACATCTTGGATTTTTGACAAATTGCCTTCTGTTACTTAGTAACTGCACATTAGCTCATAAGCCACACAAAAAATACCATATAATAGAGAGAGGCGGGCTAGTTGCTGGCTTATAGTGGAATGCATCTTGTAACCGCGCAAAAAAGACGGGGGACGAGGAAGACATGAACAGGACCGAGTGCGGAATATCTGTAGCTGCATTCTATCGGAGGACACATCTTGGATTTTTGATAAATTGCCTTCAGCTAGTCAGAAACTGCGCATTAGCTCATAAGCCACACAATGAATACCATATAATAAAGAGAGGCGGGCTAGTTGGTGGCTTATAGTGGAATGCATCTTGTAACCGCGCAAAAAAGACAGGGGACGAGGAAGAAATGAACAGGACCGAGTGCGGAATATCTGTAGCTGCATTCTATCGGAGGACACATCTTGGATTTTTGCCAAATTGCCTTCTTCTACTTAGTAACTGCGCATTAGCTCATAGGCCACACCACGTATACCATACAATAGAGAGAGGTGGGCTAGTTGGTGGCTTTTAGTGGAGTGCATCTTGTAACCACGTAAAAAAGACAAGGGACGAGGAAGGAATGAACAGGACCGAATGCGGAATATCTGTAGCTGCATTCTATCGGAGGACACATCTTGGATTTTTGCCAAATTGCCTTCTGCTAATCAGAAACTGCGCATTAGCTCTAAGCCACACCACGTATACCATACAATAGAGAGAGGTGGGCAAGCTGGTGGCTTGTAGTGGAATGCATCTTGTAACCGCGTAAAAAAGACAGGGGACAAAGAAGGAATGAAAAGGACCGAGTGCGGAATATCTGTACCTGCATTCTATCGGAAGACACATCTTTGATTTTTTCCAAATTGCCTTCTGCTAATCAGAAACTGCGCATTAGCTCATAAGCCACTCCACGTATACCATACAATAGAGAGAGATGGGCTAGCTGGTGGCTTGTAGTGGTATGCATCTTATAACCGCGTAAAAAAGACAGGGGACGAGGAAGGAATGAACAGGACCGAGTGCGGAATATCTGTACCTGCATTCTATCGGAAGACACATCTTTGATTTTTTCCAAATTGCCTTCTGCTAATCAGAAACTGCGCATTAGCTCATAAGCCACTCCACGTATACCATACAATAGAGAGAGATGGGCTAGCTGGTGGCTTGTAGTGGTTGCATCTTATAACCGCGTAAAAAAGACAGGGGACGAGGAAGGAATGAAGAGGACCGAGTGCGGAATATCTGTATCTGCATTCTATCGGAGGACACATCTTGGATTTTTGCCAAATAGCCTCCTGCTAATCAGAAACTGCGCATTAGCTCATAAGCCACTCCACGTATACCATATAATCGAGAGAGGCGGGCTAGTTGGTGGCTTGTAGTAGAATGCATCTTGTAACCGCGCAAAAAAGACAGGGCACGAGGAAGAAATGAACAGGACCGAGTGCGGAATATCTCTAGCCGCATTCAATCGAAGGACACATCTTGGATTTTTGCCAAATTGCCTTCTTCTACTTATAACTGCGCATTAGCTCCTACGCCACACCACGTATACCATACGATAGAGAGAGGTGGGCTAGCTGGTGGCTTGTAGTGGAATGCATCTTGTAACCGCGTAAAAAAGACAGGGGACGAGGAAGGAATGAACAGGACCGAGTGCGGAATATCTGTAGCTGCATTCTATCGGAGAACACATCTCGGATTTTTGCCAAATTGCCTTCTGCTAATCAGAAACTTCGCATTAGCTCATAAGCCACACAACGAATACCATATAATAGAGAGAGGTGGGCTAGTTGGTGGCTAGTAGCAGAATGCATCTTGTAACTGTGCAAAAAAGACAGGGGACGAGGAAGAAATGAACAGGACCGAGTGCGGAATATCTCTAGCTGCATTCTATCGGAGGACTCATCTTGGATTTTTGCCAAATTGCCTTCTGCTACTTAGTAACTGCGCATTAGCTCATAAGCCACACCACGTCCACCATACAATAGAGAGAGGCGGGCTAGTTGGTGGCTAGTAGTAGAATGCATCTTGTAACCGCGCAAAAAAGACTGGGGACGAGGAAGAAATGAACAGGACCGAGTGCGGAATATCTGTAGCTGCATTCTATCGGAGGACACATCTTGGATTTTAGCCAAATTGCCTTCTGATAATTAGAAACTGCGCATTAGCTCATAAGCCACACAACGAATACCATATAATCGAGATAGGCGGGATAGTTGGTGGCTTATAGTAGAATGCATCTTGTAACCGCGCAAAAAAGACGTGAACAGGACAGAGCGCGGAATTTCTGCAGCCGCGTTCTATCGGATGACACATCTTTCATTTTTGCCAAATTACTTTCTGCTACTTAGAAACTGCGCATTAGCTCATACGCCACACCACGTATACCATACAATAGAGAGAGGTGGGCTAGTTGGTGGCTAGTAGTAGAATGCATCTTGTAACCGCGCAATAAAGACAGGTACGATTAAGAAATGAAGAGGAACGAGTGCCGAATATCTGTAGCTGCATTCTATCGGAGGACACATCTTATATTTTTGCCCAATTGCCTTCTGTTACTTAGTAACTGCACATTACCTCATACGCCACACCACGTATACCATACAATAGAGAGAGGCGGGCTAGTTGGTGGCTAGTAGTAGAATGCATCTTGTAACCGCGCAAAAAAGACAGGGGACGAGGAAGAAATGAACAGGACCGAGTGCGGAATATCTGTAGCTGCATTCTATCGCAGGACACATCTTGGATTTTTGCCAAATTGCCTTCTGTTACTTAGTAACTGCACATTAGCTCATACGTCACACCACGTATACCATACAATAGAGAGACGCGGGCTAGTTGGTGGCTAGTAGTAGAATGCATCTTGTAACCACGCAAAAAAACAGGGGACGAGGAAGAAATGAACAGGACCGAGTGCGGAATATCTGTAGCTGCATTCTATCGGAGGGCACATCTTGGATTTTTGCCAATTTGCCTTCTGTTACTTAGTAACTGCACATTAGCTCATACGCCACACCACGTATACCATACAATAGAGAGGCGGGCTAGCTGGTGGCTAGTAGAAGAATGCATCTTGTAACCGCGCAAAAAAGACAGGGGACGAGGAAGAAATGAAC
Source organism: Amblyomma americanum (assembly GCA_030143305.2). Taxonomy (NCBI): domain Eukaryota; kingdom Metazoa; phylum Arthropoda; class Arachnida; order Ixodida; family Ixodidae; genus Amblyomma; species Amblyomma americanum. The sequence continues at coordinate 18,551 of JARKHS020010555.1, read as the reverse complement.
AGGACCGAGTGCGGAATATCTGTAGCCGCGTTCTATCGGAGGACACATCTTAGATTTTTGCCGAACTGCCTTCTGATTATAACTGCGCATTAGCTCATACGCCACACCACGTATACCATACAATAGAGAGAGGTGGGCTAGCTGGTGGCTTGTAGTGGAATGCATCTTGTAACCGCGCAAAAAAGACAGGGGACGAGGAAGGAATGAACAGGACCGAGTGCGGAATATCTGTAGCTGCATTCTATTGGAGGACTCATCTTGGATTTTTGCCAAATTGCCTTCTGCTACTTATACTGCTGATTAGCTCATAAGCCATACCACGAATACCATATAATAGAGAGAGGCGGGCTAGTATGTTGCTTGTAGTGGAATGCATCTTGTAACCGCGCAAAAAAGACAGTTGACGAGGAAGAAATGAACAGGACCGAGTGCGGAATATCTGTAGCTGCAAACAATCGGAGGACTCATCTTGGATTTTTGCCAAATTGCCTTCTGCTACTTAGTAACTGCGCATTAGCTCATAAGCCACACCGCGTATACCATACAATAGTGAGAGGCGGGCTAGTTGGTGGCTATTAGTAGAATGCATCTTGTAACCGCGCAAAAAAGACAGGGCACGAGGAAGACATGAACAGGACAGAGCGCGGAATTTCTGTAGCCGCATTCTATCGGAGGACACATCTTGGATTTTTGCCAAATTGCCTTCTTCTACTTATAACTGTGCATTAGCTCCTACGCCACACCACGTATACCACACGATAGAGAGAGGTGGGCTAGCTGGTGGCTTGTAGTGGAATGCATCTTGTAACCGCGTAAAAAAGACAGGGGACGAGGAAGGAATGAGCAGGACCGAGTGCGGAATATCTGTAGCTGCATTCTATCGGAGGACACATCTTGGATTTTTGCTAAATTGCCTTCTGTTACTTAGTAACTGCACATTAGCTCAACGCCACACCACGTATACCATACAATAGAGAGAGGTGGGCTAGCTGGTGGCTTGTAGTGGAATGCATCTTGTAACCGCGTAAAAAAGACAGGGGACGAGGAAGGAATGAACAGGACCGAGTGCGGAATATCTGTAGCTGCATTCTATCGGAGGACACATCTTGGATTTTTGCCAAATTGCCTTCTGATAATCAGAAACTGCGCATTAGCTCATAAGCCACACAACGAATACCATATAATCGAGAAAGGCGGGCTAGTTGGTGGCTTATAGTAGAATGCATCTTGTAACCGCGCAAAAAAGACGTGAACAGGACAGAGCGCGGAATTTCTGTAGCCGCGTTCTATCGGAGGACACATCTTTCATTTTTGCCAAATTGCTTTCTGCTACTTAGTCACTGCGCATTAGCTCATACGCCACACCACGTATACCATACAATAGAGAAAGGTGGGCTAGTTGGTGGCTAGTAGTAGAATGCATCTTGTAACCGCGCAAAAAAGACAGGGACGATTAAGAAATAAAGAGGAACGAGTGCCTAATATCTGTAGCTGCATTCTATCAGAGGACTCATCTTTGGTTTTTGCCAAATTGCCTTCTGCTACTAAGTAACTGCGCATTAGCTCATAAGCCACATCACGTATACCATACAATAGAGAGGGGCGGGCTAGTTGGCGGCTAGTAGTAGAATGCATCTTGTAACCGCGCAAAAAAGACAGGGGACGAAGAAGAAATGAACAGGACCGAGTGCGGAATATCTGTAGCTGCATTCTATCGGAGGACACATCTTATATTTTTGCCCAATTGCCTTCTGTTACTTAGTAACTGCACATTAGCTCATACGCCACACCACGTATACAATACAATATAGAGAGGTGGGGAAGCTGGTGGCTTGTAGTGGAATGCATCTTGTAACCGCGTAAAAAAGACAGGGGTCAAGGAGGGAATGAAAAGGACCGAGTGCGGAATATCTGTAGCTGCATTCTATTGGAGGACACATCTTGGATTTTTGACAAATTGCCTTCTGTTACTTAGTAACTGCACATTAGCTCATAAGCCACACAAAAAATACCATATAATAGAGAGAGGCGGGCTAGTTGCTGGCTTATAGTGGAATGCATCTTGTAACCGCGCAAAAAAGACGGGGGACGAGGAAGACATGAACAGGACCGAGTGCGGAATATCTGTAGCTGCATTCTATCGGAGGACACATCTTGGATTTTTGATAAATTGCCTTCAGCTAGTCAGAAACTGCGCATTAGCTCATAAGCCACACAATGAATACCATATAATAAAGAGAGGCGGGCTAGTTGGTGGCTTATAGTGGAATGCATCTTGTAACCGCGCAAAAAAGACAGGGCACGAGGAAGACATGAACAGGACAGAGCGCGGAATTTCTGTAGCCGCGTTCTATCTGAGGACACATCTTGGATTTTGGCCAAATTGCTTTCTGCTACTTTGTAACTGCGCATTAGCTCATACGCCACACCACGTATATCATACAATAGAGAGAGGTGGGCTAGTTGGTGGCTAGTAGTAGAATGCATCTTGTAACCGCGCAAAAAAGACACGGAAACGAGGAAGAAATGAACAGGACCCGAGTGCGGAATATCTGTAGCTGCATTCTATCGGAGGACTCCTCTTGGATTTTTGCCAAACTACCTTCTGCTAATTAGTAACTGCGCATTAGCTCTTAAGCCACACCACGTATACCATACAATAGAGAGAGGTGGGCTAGCTGGTGGCTTTTAGTGGAGTGCATCTTGTAACCGCGTAAAAAAGACAGGGGACGAGAAAGGAATGAACAGGACCGAGTGCGGAAAATCTGTAGCTGCATTCTATCGGAGGACTCATCTTGGATTTTTGCCAAATTGCCTCCTGCTAATCAGACACTGCGCATTAGCTCATAAGCCACTCCACGTATACCATATAATCGAGAGAGGCGGGCTAGCTGGTGGATTGTAGTAGAATGCATCTTGTAACCGCGCAAAAAAGACAGGGGACGAGGAAGAAATGAACATAACCGAGTGCGGAATATCTCTAGCTGCATTCTATCGGAGGACTCATCTTGGATTTTTGCCAAATTGCCTCCTGCTACTTAGTAACTGCAAATTAGCTCAACGCCACACCACGTATACCATACAATAGAGAGAGATGGGCTAGCTGGTGGCTTGTAGTGGAATGCATCTTGTAACCGCGTAAAAAAGACAGGGGACGAGGAAGGAATGAACAGGACAGAGTGCGGAATATCTGTAGCTGCATTCTATCGGAGGACACATCTTGGATTTTTGTCAAATTGCCTTCTGATAATCAGAAACTGCGCATTAGCTCATAAGCCACACAACGAATACCATATAATCGAGAAAGGCGGGCTAGTTGGTGGCTTATAGTAGAATGCATCTTGTAACCGCGCAAAAAAGACAGGGCACGAGGAATAGATGAACAGGACAGAGCGCGGAATTTCTGTAGCCGAGTTCTATCGCAGGACACATCTTGGATTTTTGCCAAATTGCCTTCTGCTAATTAGTAACTGCACATTAGCTCAACGCCACACCACGTATACCATACAATAGAGAGAGGTGGGCAAGCTGGTGGCTTGTAGTGGAATGCATCTTGTAACCGCGTAAAAAAGACAGGGGACGAGGAAGGAATGAACAGGACCGAGTGCGGAATATCTGTAGCTGCATTCTATCGGAGGACACATCTTGGATTTTTCCCAAATTGCCTTCTGCTAATCAGAAACTGCGCATTTGCTCATAAGCCACACAACGAATACCATATAATAGAGAGAGGTGGGCTAGTTGGTGGCTTGTAGTAGAATGCATCTTGTAACCGCGCAAAAAAGACAGGGGACGAGGAAGAAATGAACAGGACCGAGTGCGGAATATCTCTAGCTGCATTCTATCGGAGGTCTCATCTTGGATTTTTGCCAAATTGCCTTCTGCTACTTAGTAACTGCGCATTAGCTCATAAGCCACACCACGTACACCATAAAATAGAGAGAGGCGGGCTAGTTGGTGGCCAGTAGTAGAATGCATCTTGTAACCGCGCAAAAAAGACAGGGCACGAGGAATACATGAACAGGACAGAGCGCGGAATTTCTGTAGCCGCGTTCTATCGGAGGACACATCTTTGATTTTTGCCAAATTGCTTTCTGCTAATTAGTAACTGCGCATTAGCTCATACGCCACACCACGTATACCATACAATAGAGAGAGGTGGGCTAGTTGGTGGCTAGTAGTAGAATGCATCTTGTAACCGCGCAAAAAAGACAGGGACGATTAAGAAATGAAGAGGACCGAGTGCAGAATATCTGTTGCTGCATTTTATCGGAGGACTCATCTTGGATTTTTGCCAAATTCACTTCTGCTACTTAGTAACTGCGCATTAGCTCATAAGCCACACCACGCATACCATACAATAGAGAGAGGCGGGCTAGTCGGTGGCTAGTAGTAGAATGCATCTTGTAACCGCGCAAAAAAGACAGGGGACGAAGAAGAAATGAACAGGACCGAGTGCGGAATATCTGTAGCTTCATTCTATCGGAGGACACATCTTATATTTTTGCCCAATTGCCTTCTGTTAGTAACTGCACATTAGCTCATACGCCACACCACGTATACCATACAATAGAGAGAGGTGGGCAAGCTGGTGGCTTGTAAGTGAATGCATCTTGTAACCGCGTAAAAAAGACAGGGGACAAGGAAGGAATGAAAAGGACCGAGTGCGGAATATCTGTAGCTGCATTCGATCGGAGGACACATCTTAGTATTTTGCCCAATTGCCTTCTTCTACTTATAACTGCGCATTAGCTCCTACGCCACACCACGTATACCATACGATAGAGAGATTTGGGCTAGCTGGTGGCTTGTAGTGGAATGCATCTTGTAACCGCGTAAAAAAGACAGGGGACGAGGAAGGAATGAACAGGACCGAGTGCGGAATATCTGTAGCTGCATTCTATCGGAGGACACATCTTGGATTTTTGCCAAATTGCCTTCTGCTAATCAGAAACTGCGCATTTGCTCATAAGTCACACAACGAATACCATATAATAGAGAGGTGGGCTAGTTGGTGGCTTGTAGTAGAATGCATCTTGTAACTGCTCAAAAAAGACAGGGCACGAGGAAGACATGAACAGGACAGAGCGCGGAATTGCTGTAGCCGCGTTCTTTCGGAGGACACATCTTGGATTTTTGCCAAATTGCCTTCTGCTACTTAGTAACTGCACATTAGCTCAACGCCACACCACGTATACCATACAATAGAGAGAGGTGGGCAAGCTGGTGGCTTGTAGTGGAATGCATCTTGTAACCGCGTAAAAAACACAGGGGACGAGGAAGGAATGAACAGGACCGAGTGCGGAATATCTGTAGCTGCATTCTATCGGAGGACACATCTTTGGATTTTTGCCAAATTGCCTTCTGCTAATCAGAAACTGCGCATTAGCTCATAAGCCCCACAACGAATACCATATAATAGAGAGAGGTGGGCTAGTTGGTGGCTTGTAGTAGAATGCATCTTGTAACCGCGCAAAAAAGACAGGGGACGAGGAAGAAATGAACAGGACCGAGTGCGGAATATCTGTAGCTGCATTCTATCGGAGGACTCATCTTGGATTTTTGCCAAATTGCCTTCTGCTACTTAGTAACTGCGCATTAGCTCATAAGCCACACCACGTACACCATAAAATAGAGAGAGGCGGGCTAGTTGGTGGCTAGTAGTAGAATGCATCTTGTAACCGCGCAAAAAAGACTGGGGACGAGGAAGAAATGAACAGGACCGAGTGCAGAATATCTGTTGCTGCATTCTATCGGAGGACTCATCTTGGATTTTTGCCAAATTGCCTTCTGCTACTTAGTAACTGCGCATTAGCTCATAAGCCACACCACGTATACCATACAATCGAGAGAGGCGGGCTAGTTGGTGGCTAGTAGTAGAATGCATCTTGTAACCGCGTAAAAAAGACAGGGGACAAGGAAGGAATGAAAAGGACCGAGTGCGGAATATCTGTAGCTGCATTCTAAAGGAGGACACATCTTGGATTTTTGCCAAATTGCCTTCTTCTACTTATAACTGCGCATGAGCTCCTACGCCACACCACGTATACCATACGATAGAGAGATTTGGGCTAGCTGGTGGCTTGTAGTGGAATGCATCTTGTAACCGCATAAAAAAGACAGGGGACGAGGAAGGAATGAACAGGACCGAGTGCGGAATATCTGTAGCTGCATTCTATCGGAGGACACATCTTGGATTTTTGCCAAATTGCCTTCTGCTAATCAGAAACTGCGCATTTGCTCATAAGCCACACAACGAATACCATATAATAGAGAGAGGTGGGCTAGTTGGTGGCTTGTAGTAGAATGCATCTTGTAACTGCTCAAAAAAGACAGGGCACGAGGAAGACATGAACAGGACAGAGCGCGGAATTGCTGTAGCCGCGTTCTATCGGAGGACACATCTTGGATTTTTGCCAAATTGCCTTCTGCTACTTAGTAACTGCACATTAGCTCAACGCCACACCACGTATACCATACAATAGAGAGAGGTGGGCAAGCTGGTGGCTTGTAGTGGAATGCATCTTGTAACCGCGTAAAAAAGACAGGGGACGAGGAAGGAATGAACAGGACCGAGTGCGGAATATCTGTAGCTGCATTCTATCGGAGGACACATCTTGGATTTTTGCCAAATTGCCTTCTGCTAATCAGAAACTGCGCATTTGCTCATAAGCCACACAACGAATACCATATAATAGAGAGAGGTGGGCTAGTTGGTGGCTTGTAGTAGAATGCATCTTGTAACCGCGCAAAAAAGACAGGGGACGAGGAAGAAATGAACAGGACCGAGTGCGGAATATCTCTAGCTGCATTCTATCGGAGGACTCATCTTGGATTTTTGCCAAATTGCCTTCTGCTACTTAGTAACTGCGCATTAGCTCATAAGCCACACCACGTACACCATAAAATAGAGAGAGGCTGGCTAGTTGGTGGCTAGTAGTAGAATGCATCTTGTAACCGCGCAAAAAAGACAGGGCACGAGGAATACATGAACAGGACCGAGCGCGGAATTTCTGTAGCCGCGTTCTATCGGAGGACACATCTTTGATTTTTGCCAAATTGCTTTCTGCTACTTAGTAACTGCGCATTAGCTCATACGCCACACCACGTATACCATACAATAGAGAGAGGTGGGCTAGTTGGTGGCTAGTAGTAGAATGCATCTTGTAACCGCGCAAAAAAGACAGGGACGATTAAGAAATGAAGAGGACCGAGTGCAGAATATCTGTTGCTGCATTCTATCGGAGGACTCATCTTGGATTTTTGCCAAATTGCCTTCTGCTACTTAGTAACTGCGCATTAGCTCATAAGCCACACCACGTATACCATACAATAGAGAGAGGCGGGCTAGTTGGTGGCTAGTAGTAGAATGCATCTTGTAACCGCGCAAAAAAGACAGGGGACGAAGAAGAAATGAACAGGACCGAGTGCGGAATATCTGTAGCTTCATTCTATCGGAGGACACATCTTATATTTTTGCCCAATTGCCTTCTGTTAGTAACTGCACATTAGCTCATACGCCACACCACGTATACCATACAATAGAGAGAGGTGGGCAAGCTGGTGGCTTGTAAGTGAATGCATCTTGTAACCGCGTAAAAAAGACAGGGGACAAGGAAGGAATGAAAAGGACCGAGTGCGGAATATCTGTAGCTGCATTCTATCGGAGGACACATCTTGGTATTTTGCCCAATTGCCTTCTTCTACTTATAACTGCGCATTAGCTCCTACGCCACACCACGTATACCATACGATAGAGAGATTTGGGCTAGCTGGTGGCTTGTAGTGGAATGCATCTTGTAACCGCGTAAAAAAGACAGGGGACGAGGAAGGAATGAACAGGACCGAGTGCGGAATATCTGTAGCTGCATTCTATCGGAGGACACATCTTGGATTTTTGCCAAATTGCCTTCTGCTAATCAGAAACTGCGCATTTGCTCATAAGTCACACAACGAATACCATATAATAGAGAGGTGGGCTAGTTGGTGGCTTGTAGTAGAATGCATCTTGTAACTGCTCAAAAAAGACAGGGCACGAGGAAGACATGAACAGGACAGAGCGCGGAATTGCTGTAGCCGCGTTCTATCGGAGGACACATCTTGGATTTTTGCCAAATTGCCTTCTGCTACTTAGTAACTGCACATTAGCTCAACGCCACACCACGTATACCATACAATAGAGAGAGGTGGGCAAGCTGGTGGCTTGTAGTGGAATGCATCTTGTAACCGCGTAAAAAACACAGGGGACGAGGAAGGAATGAACAGGACCGAGTGCGGAATATCTGTAGCTGCATTCTATCGGAGGACACATTTTGGATTTTTGCCAAATTGCCTTCTGCTAATCAGAAACGCATTTGCTCATAAGCCACACAACGAATACCATATAATAGAGAGAGGTGGGCTAGTTGGTGGCTTGTAGTAGAATGCATCTTGTAACCGCGCAAAAAAGACAGGGGACGAGGAAGAAATGAACAGGACCGAGTGCGGAATATCTCTAGCTGCATTCTATCGGAGGACTCATCTTGGATTTTTGCCAAATTGCCTTCTGCTACTTAGTAACTGCGCATTAGCTCATAAGCCACACCACGTACACCATAAAATAGAGAGAGGCGGGCTAGTTGGTGGCTAGTAGTAGAATGCATCTTGTAACCGCGCAAAAAAGACTGGGGACGAGGAAGAAATGAACAGGACCGAGTGCAGAATATCTGTTGCTGCATTCTATCGGAGGACTCATCTTGGATTTTTGCCAAATTGCCTTCTGCTACTTAGTAACTGCGCATTAGCTCATAAGCCACACCACGTATACCATACAATCGAGAGAGGCGGGCTAGTTGGTGGCTAGTAGTAGAATGCATCTTGTAACCGCGTAAAAAAGACAGGGGACAAGGAAGGAATGAAAAGGACCGAGTGCGGAATATCTGTAGCTGCATTCTAAAGGAGGACACATCTTGGATTTTTGCCAAATTGCCTTCTTCTACTTATAACTGCGCATGAGCTCCTACGCCACACCACGTATACCATACGATAGAGAGATTTGGGCTAGCTGGTGGCTTGTAGTGGAATGCATCTTGTAACCGCATAAAAAAGACAGGGGACGAGGAAGGAATGAACAGGACCGAGTGCGGAATATCTGTAGCTGCATTCTATCGGAGGACACATCTTGGATTTTTGCCAAATTGCCTTCTGCTAATCAGAAACTGCGCATTTGCTCATAAGCCACACAACGAATACCATATAATAGAGAGAGGTGGGCTAGTTGGTGGCTTGTAGTAGAATGCATCTTGTAACTGCTCAAAAAAGACAGGGCACGAGGAAGACATGAACAGGACAGAGCGCGGAATTGCTGTAGCCGCGTTCTATCGGAGGACACATCTTGGATTTTTGCCAAATTGCCTTCTGCTACTTAGTAACTGCACATTAGCTCAACGCCACACCACGTATACCATACAATAGAGAGAGGTGGGCAAGCTGGTGGCTTGTAGTGGAATGCATCTTGTAACCGCGTAAAAAAGACAGGGGACGAGGAAGGAATGAACAGGACCGAGTGCGGAATATCTGTAGCTGCATTCTATCGGAGGACACATCTTGGATTTTTGCCAAATTGCCTTCTGCTAATCAGAAACTGCGCATTTGCTCATAAGCCACACAACGAATACCATATAATAGAGAGAGGTGGGCTAGTTGGTGGCTTGTAGTAGAATGCATCTTGTAACCGCGCAAAAAAGACAGGGGACGAGGAAGAAATGAACAGGACCGAGTGCGGAATATCTCTAGCTGCATTCTATCGGAGGACTCATCTTGGATTTTTGCCAAATTGCCTTCTGCTACTTAGTAACTGCGCATTAGCTCATAAGCCACACCACGTACACCATAAAATAGAGAGAGGCTGGCTAGTTGGTGGCTAGTAGTAGAATGCATCTTGTAACCGCGCAAAAAAGACAGGGCACGAGGAATACATGAACAGGACCGAGCGCGGAATCTCTGTAGCCGCGTTCTATCGGAGGACACATCTTTGATTTTTGCCAAATTGCTTTCTGCTACTTAGTAACTGCGCATTAGCTCATACGCCACACCACGTATACCATACAATAGAGAGAGGTGGGCTAGTTGGTGGCTAGTAGTAGAATGCATCTTGTAACCGCGCAAAAAAGACAGGGACGATTAAGGAAATGAAGAGGACCGAGTGCAGAATATCTGTTGCTGCATTCTATCGGAGGACTCATCTTGGATTTTTGCCAAATTGCCTTCTGCTACTTAGTAACTGCGCATTAGCTCATAAGCCACACCACGTATACCATACAATAGAGAGAGGCGGGCTAGTTGGTGGCTAGTAGTAGAATGCATCTTGTAACCGCTCAAAAAAGACAGGGGACGAAGAAGAAATGAACAGGACCGAGTGCGGAATATCTGTAGCTTCATTCTATCGGAGGACACATCTTATATTTTTGCCCAATTGCCTTCTGTTAGTAACTGCACATTAGCTCATACGCCACACCACGTATACCATACAATAGAGAGAGGTGGGCAAGCTGGTGGCTTGTAGTGGAATGCATCTTGTAACCGCGTAAAAAAGACAGGGGACAAGGAAGGAATGAAAAGGACCGAGTGCGGAATATCTGTAGCTGCATTCTATCGGAGGACACATCTTGGTATTTTGCCAAATTGCCTTCTTCTACTTATAACTGCGCATTAGCTCCTACGCCACACCACGTATACCATACGATAGAGAGATTTGGGCTAGCTGGTGGCTTGTAGTGGAATGCATCTTGTAACCGCGTAAAAAAGACAGGGGACGAGGAAGGAATGAACAGGACCGAGTGCGGAATATCTGTAGCTGCATTCTATCGGAGGACACATTTTGGATTTTTGCCAAATTGCCTTCTGCTAATCAGAAACTGCGCATTTGCTCATAAGCCACACAACGAATACCATATAATAGAGAGAGGTGGGCTAGTTGGTGGCTTGTAGTAGAATGCATCTTGTAACCGCTCAAAAAAGACAGGGCACGAGGAAGACATGAACAGGACAGAGCGCGGAATTGCTGTAGCCGCGTTCTATCGGAGGACACATCTTGGATTTTTGCCAAATTGCCTTCTGCTACTTAGTAACTGCACATTAGCTCAACGCCACACCACGTATACCATACAATAGAGAGAGGTGGGCAAGCTGGTGGCTTGTAGTGGAATGCATCTTGTAACCGCGTAAAAAAGACAGGGGACGAGGAAGGAATGAAAAGGACCGAGTGCGGAATATCTGTAGCTGCATTCTATCGGAAGACACATCTTTGATTTTTGCCAAATTGCCTTCTGCTAATCAGAAACTGCGCATTAGCTCATAAGCCACTCCACATATACCATATAATCGAGAGAGGCGGGCTAGTTGGTGGCTTGTAGTAGAACGCATCTTGTAACGGCGTCAAAAAAGACAGGGCACGAGGAAGACATGAACAGGACAGAGCGCGGAATTGCTGTAGCCGCGTTCTATCGGAGGACACATCTTGGATTTTTGCCAAATTGCCTTCTGCTACTTAGTAACTGCGCATTAGCTCAACGCCACACCACGTATACCATACAATAGAGAGAGGTGGGCAAGCTGGTGGCTTGTAGTGGAATGCATCTTGTAACCGCGTAAAAAAGACAGGGGACGAGGAAGGAATGAACAGGACCGAGTGCGGAATATCTGTAGCTGCATTCTATCGGAGGACACATCTTGGATTTTTGCCAAATTGCCTTCTGCTAATCAGAAACGCATTTGCTCATAAGCCACACAACGAATACCATATAATAGAGAGAGGTGGGCTAGTTGGTGGCTTGTAGTAGAATGCATCTTGTAACCGCGCAAAAAAGACAGGGGACGAGGAAGAAATGAACAGGACCGAGTGCGGAATATCTCTAGCTGCATTCTATCGGAGGACTCATCTTGGATTTTTGCCAAATTGCCTTCTGCTACTTAGTAACTGCGCATTAGCTCATAAGCCACACCACGTACACCATAAAATAGAGAGAGGCGGGCTAGTTGGTGGCTAGTAGTAGAATGCATCTTGTAACCGCGCAAAAAAGACTGGGGACGAGGAAGAAATGAACAGGACCGAGTGCAGAATATCTGTTGCTGCATTCTATCGGAGGACTCATCTTGGATTTTTGCCAAATTGCCTTCTGCTACTTAGTAACTGCGCATTAGCTCATAAGCCACACCACGTATACCATACAATAGAGAGAGGCGGGCTAGTTGGTGGCTAGTAGTAGAATGCATCTTGTAACCGCATAAAAAAGACAGGGGACGAGGAAGGAATGAACAGGACCGAGTGCGGAATATCTGTAGCTGCATTCTATCGGAGGACACATCTTGGAATTTTGCCAAATTGCCTTCTGCTAATCAGAAACTGCGCATTTGCTCATAAGCCACACAACGAATACCATATAATAGAGAGAGGTGGGCTAGTTGGTGGCTTGTAGTAGAATGCATCTTGTAACTGCTCAAAAAAGACAGGGCACGAGGAAGACATGAACAGGACAGAGCGCGGAATTGCTGTAGCCGCGTTCTATCGGAGGACACATCTTGGATTTTTGCCAAATTGCCTTCTGCTACTTAGTAACTGCACATTAGCTCAACGCCTCACCACGTATACCATACAATAGAGAGAGGTGGGCAAGCTGGTGGCTTGTAGTGGAATGCATCTTGTAACCGCGTAAAAAAGACAGGGGACGAGGAAGGAATGAACAGGACCGAGTGCGGAATATCTGTAGCTGCATTCTATCGGAGGACACATCTTGGATTTTTGCCAAATTGCCTTCTGCTAATCAGAAACTGCGCATTTGCTCATAAGCCACACAACGAATACCATATAATAGAGAGAGGTGGGCTAGTTGGTGGCTTGTAGTAGAATGCATCTTGTAACCGCGCAAAAAAGACAGGGGACGAGGAAGAAATGAACAGGACCGAGTGCGGAATATCTCTAGCTGCATTCTATCGGAGGACTCATCTTGGATTTTTGCCAAATTGTCTTCTGCTACTTAGTAACTGCGCATTAGCTCATAAGCCACACCACGTACACCATAAAATAGAGAGAGGCTGGCTAGTTGGTGGCTAGTAGTAGAATGCATCTTGTAACCGCGCAAAAAAGACAGGGCACGAGGAATGCATGAACAGGACCGAGCGCGGAATTTCTGTAGCCGCGTTCTATCAGAGGACACATCTTTGATTTTTGCCAAATTGCTTTCTGCTACTTAGTAACTGCGCATTAGCTCATACGCCACACCACGTATACCATACAATAGAGAGAGGTGGGCTAGTTGGTGGCTAGTAGTAGAATGCATCTTGTAACCGCGCAAAAAAGACAGGGACGATTAAGAAATGAAGAGGACCGAGTGCAGAATATCTGTTGCTGCATTCTATCGGAGGACTCATCTTGGATTTTTGCCAAATTGCCTTCTGCTACTTAGTAACTGCGCATTAGCTCATAAGCCACACCACGTATACCATACAATATAGAGAGGCGGGCTAGTTGGTGGCTAGTAGTAGAATGCATCTTGTAACCGCTCAAAAAAGACAGGGGACGAAGAAGAAATGAACAGGACCGAGTGCGGAATATCTGTAGCTTCATTCTATCGGAGGACACATCTTATATTTTTGCCCAATTGCCTTCTGTTAGTAACTGCACATTAGCTCATACGCCACACCACGTATACCATACAATAGAGAGAGGTGGGCAAGCTGGTGGCTTGTAGTGGAATGCATCTTGTAACCACGTAAAAAAGACAGGGGACAAGGAAGGAATGAAAAGGACCGAGTGCGGAATATCTGTAGCTGCATTCTATCGGAGGACACATCTTGGTATTTTGCCAAATTGCCTTCTTCTACTTATAACTGCGCATTAGCTCCTACGCCACACCACGTATACCATACGATAGAGAGATTTGGGCTAGCTGGTGGCTTGTAGTGGAATGCATCTTGTAACCGCGTAAAAAAGACAGGGGACGAGGAAGGAATGAACAGGACCGAGTGCGGAATATCTGTAGCTGCATTCTATCGGAGGACACATTTTGGATTTTTGCCAAATTGCCTTCTGCTAATCAGAAACTGCGCATTTGCTCATAAGCCACACAACGAATACCATATAATAGAGAGAGGTGGGCTAGTTGGTGGCTTGTAGTAGAATGCATCTTGTAACAGCTCAAAAAAGACAGGGCACGAGGAAGACATGAACAGGACAGAGCGCGGAATTGCTGTAGCCGCGTTCTATCGGAGGACACATCTTGGATTTTTGCCAAATTGCCTTCTGCTACTTAGTAGCTGCACATAAGCTCAACGCCACTCCACGTATACCATACAATAGAGAGAGGTGGGCAAGCTGGTGGCTTGTAGTGGAATGCATCTTGTAACCGCGTAAAAAACACAGGGGACGAGGAAGGAATGAACAGGACTGAGTGCGGAATATCTGTAGCTGCATTCTATCGGAGGACACATTTTGGATTTTTGCCAAATTGCCTTCTGCTAATCAGAAACGCATTTGCTCATAAGCCACACAACGAATACCATATAATAGAGAGAGGTGGGCTAGTTGGTGGCTTGTAGTAGAATGCATCTTGTAACCGCGCAAAAAAGACAGGGGACGAGGAAGAAATGAACAGGACCGAGTGCGGAATATCTCTAGCTGCATTCTATCAGAGGACTCATCTTGGATTTTTGCCAAATTGCCTTCTGCTACTTATTAACTGCGCATTAGCTCATAAGCCACACCACGTACACCATAAAATAGAGAGAGGCGGGCTAGTTGGTGGCTAGTAGTAGAATGCATCTTGTAACCGCGCAAAAAAGACTGGGGACGAGGAAGAAATGAACAGGACCGAGTGCGGAATATCTGTAGCTGCATTCTATCGGAGGACACATCTTGGATGTTTGCCAAATTGCCTTCTGTTACTTAGTAACTGCACATTAGCTCAACGCCACACCACGTATACCATACTATAGAGAGAGGTGGGCTAGCTGGTGGCTTGTAGTGGAATGCATCTTGTAACCACGTAAAAAAGACAAGGGACGAGGAAGGAATGAACAGGACAGAATGCGGAATATTTGTAGCTGCATTCTATCAGAGGACACATCTTGGATTTTTGCCAAATTGCCTTCTGCTAATCAGAAACTGCGCATTAGCTCCTACGCCACACCACGTATACCATACGATAGAGAGATTTGGGCTAGCTGGTGGCTTGTAGTGGAATGCATCTTGTAACCGCGTAAAAAAGACAGGGGACGAGGAAGGAATGAACAGGACCGAGTGCGGAATATCTGTAGCTGCATTCTATCGGAGGACACATTTTGGATTTTTGCCAAATTGCCTTCTGCTAATCAGAAACTGCGCATTTGCTCATAAGCCACACAACGAATACCATATAATAGAGAGAGGTGGGCTAGTTGGTGGCTTGTAGTAGAATGCATCTTGTAACAGCTCAAAAAAGACAGGGCACGAGGAAGACATGAACAGGACAGAGCGCGGAATTGCTGTAGCCGCGTTCTATCGGAGGACACATCTTGGATTTTTGCCAAATTGCCTTCTGCTACTTAGTAGCTGCACATAAGCTCAACGCCACTCCACGTATACCATACAATAGAGAGAGGTGGGCAAGCTGGTGGCTTGTAGTGGAATGCATCTTGTAACCGCGTAAAAAACACAGGGGACGAGGAAGGAATGAACAGGACCGAGTGCGGAATATCTGCAGCTGCATTCTATCGGAGGACACATCTTGGATTTTTGCCAAATTGCCTTCTGCTAATCAGAAACGCATTTGCTCATAAGCCACACAACGAATACCATATAATAGAGAGAGGTGGGCTAGTTGGTGGCTTGTAGTAGAATGCATCTTGTAACCGCGCAAAAAAGACAGGGGACGAGGAAGAAATGAACAGGACCGAGTGCGGAATATCTCTAGCTGCATTCTATCAGAGGACTCATCTTGGATTTTTGCCAAATTGCCTTCTGCTACTTAGTAACTGCGCATTAGCTCATAAGCCACACCACGTACACCATAAAATAGAGAGGCGGGCTAGTTGGTGGCTAGTAGTAGAATGCATCTTGTAACCGCGCAAAAAAGACTGGGGACGAGGAAGAAATGAACAGGACCGAGTGCGGAATATCTGTAGCTGCATTCTATCGGAGGACACATCTTGGATTTTTGCCAAATTGCCTTCTGTTACTTAGTAACTGCACATTAGCTCAACGCCACACCACGTATACCATACTATAGAGAGAGGTGGGCTAGCTGGTGGCTTGTAGTGGAATGCATCTTGTAACCACGTAAAAAAGACAAGGGACGAGGAAGGAATGAACAGGACAGAATGCGGAATATTTGTAGCTGCATTCTATCGGAGGACACATCTTGGATTTTTGCCAAATTGCCTTCTGCTAATCAGAAACTGCGCATTAGCTCTAATCCACACCACGTATACCATACAATAGAGAGAGGTGGGCAAGCTGGTGGCTTGAAGTGGAATGCATCTTGTAACCGCGTAAAAAAGACAGGGGACAAGGAAGGAATGAAAAGGACCGAGTGCGGAATATCTGTAGCTGCATTCTATCGGAAGACACATCTTTGATTTTTGCCAAATTGCCTTCTGCTAATCAGAAACTGCGCATTAGCTCATAAGCCACTCCACATATACCATATAATCGGGAGAGGCGGGCTAGTTGGTGGCTTGTAGTAGAACGCATCTTGTAACGGCTCAAAAAAGACAGGGCACGAGGAAGACATGAACAGGACAGAGCGCGGAATTGCTGTAGCCGCGTTCTATCGGAGGACACATATTGGATTTTTGCCACATTGCTTTCTGCTACTTAGTAACTGTGCATTAGCTCATACGCCACACCACGTATACCATACAATAGAGAGAGGTGGGCTAGTTGGTGGCTAGTAGTAGAATGCATCTTGTAACCGCGCAAAAAAGACACGGAAAGAGGAAGAAATGAGCAGACCCGAGTGCGGAATATCTGTAGCTGCATTCTATCGGAGGACTCATCTTGGATTTTTGCCAAATTACCTTCTGCTAATTAGTAACTGCGCATTAGCTCTTAAGCCACACCACCTATACCATACAATAGAGAGAGGTGGGCTAGCTGGTGGCTTTTAGTGGAGTGCATCTTGTAACCGCGTAAAAAAGACAGGGGACGAGGAAGGAATGAACAGGACCGAGTGCGGAATATCTGTAGCTGCATTGTATCGGAAGACTCATCTTGGATTTTTGCCAAATTGCCTTCTGCTAATCAGAAACTGCGCATTAGCTCATAAGCCACACAACGAATACCATATATTAGAGAGGCGGGCTAGTTGGTGGCTTATAGTGAAATGCATCTTGTAACCACGCAAAAAAGACAGGGGACGAGGAAGGAATGAACAGGACCGAGTGCGGTATATCTGTAGCTGCATTCTATCGGTGGACACATCTTGGATTTTTGCCAAATTGCCTCCTGCTAATCAGAAACTGCGCATTAGCTCATAAGCCACTCCACGTATACCATATAATCGAGAGAGGCGGGCTAGTTGGTGGCTTGTAGTAGAATGCATCTTGTAACCGCGCAAAAAAGACAGGGCACGAGGAAGACATGAACAGGACAGAGCGCGGAATTTCTGTAGCCGCATTCTATCGGAGGACACTTCTTGAATTTTTGCCAAATTGCCTTCTTCTACTTAAAACTGCGCATTAGCTCCTACGCCACACCACGTATACCATACGATAGCGAGATTTGTGCTACTGGTGGCTTGTAGTGGAATGCATCTTGTAACCGCGTAAAAAAGACAGCGGACGAGGAAGGAATGAACACAAGACCGAGTGCGGAATATCTGTAGCTGCATTCTATCGGAGGACACATCTTGGATTTTTGCCAAATTGCCTTCTGCTAATCAGAAACTGCGCATTAGCTCATAAGCCACACGAAGAATACCATATAATAGAGAGAGGTGGGCTAGTTGGTGGCTAGTAGTGGAATGCATCTTGTAACCGCGTAAAAAAGACAGGGCACGAGGAAGGAATGAACAGGACCGAGTGCGGAATATATGTAGCTGCATTCTATCGGAGGACACATCTTGGATTGTTGCCAAATTGCCTTCTGATAATCAGAAACTGCGCATTAGCTCATAAGCCACACAATGAATACCATATAATCGAGAAAGGTGGGCTAGTTGGTGGCTTTTAGTGGAGTGCATCTTGTAACCACGTAAAAAAGACAAGGGACGAGGAAGGAATGAACAGGACAGAATGCGGAATATCTGTAGCTGCATTCTATCGGAGGACACATCTTGGATTTTTGCCAAATTGCCTTCTGCTAATCAGAAACTGCGCATTAGCTCTAAGCCACACCACGTATACCATACAATAGAGAGAGGTGGGCAAGCTGGTGGCTTGTAGTGGAATGCATCTTGTAACCGCGTAAAAAAGACAGGGGACAAGGAAGGAATGAAAAGGACCGAGTGCGGAATATCTGTAGCTGCATTCTATCGGAAGACACATCTTTGATTTTTGCCAAATTGCCTTCTGCTAATCAGAAACGCATTTGCTCATAA
>JARKHS020010554.1:0-26889 GCA_030143305.2 Amblyomma americanum | reverse complement strand
AATTGATAACGTATAGGTGCGCGTAGAAATATGGTGATCACAAGGTTTTGCAATATTGATTATCGCAACTAAACCTGTAAGGCTCGTGACGCCAACAGGTTTGTAGTGTGATCACCATCAGCAGCCTATCTACGTCCACAGGAGGACAAAGGCTTCTTCCATATAGCGAGTCGCCGCCGACCAGCAACAAGTCGTCTGCCTAGCGACGGAAGCCGGGAAGAAACTAACTTCGCCTGTCTTTAGTCGCGGAGGTCATGGCCCCTGTCCATTGTGCCTACGCGCCGGGGGCGGAGAGTAGGGGCCCCTCGTACATCGGTGGAACATAAACTTCTTCTTAAATTAAATTGGCTTTTGGGAAAAAGAAATGGCGCAGCATCTGTCTCACATATCGGCTAGAACAGTCTTTAGGCAATACAAATCTTATAGACAGTCTATAGGCAAATCTATAAATGTATGGCCGTACACTTTTAGAATTTTATCTATAGGTAATAGTCTATAGACTATGAATAGACAAAAAGGATAAATAACAAGGCAATAGTGTATAATAAGTCTATAGACTGTCTACAGACCGTTTTTCTAAGGTGTGATACCGCGTACTTTGGTTACGACTGATTTTTCACATTCAGTTTTTCCTTTTTTTTTGTACGGCGTTCCCACTTATTACAGCAAAGTTGATAGCCGTAACCAGTGTTAGTCCCAGACTCCGTTATTTAAGGCGGGGTTTCAATGATAATAATTAATAATAATTGGTTTTTGGGGACAGGAAATGGCGCAGTATCTGTCTCACATATCGTTGGACACCTGAACAGCGCCGTAAGGGAAGGGGTAAAGGAGGGAGTGAAAGAGGAAAGGAAGAAGGAGGTGCCGTAGTGGAGGGCTCCGGAATAATTTCGGCCACCTGGGGATCTTTAACGTGCACTGACATCGCACAGCACACGGGCGCCTTGGCGTTTTTCCTCCATAAAAACGCAGCCGCCGCGGTCGGGTTCGAACCCGGGGACTCCGGATCAGTAGTCGAGCGACCTAACCACTGAGCCACCGCGGCGGGTGGGTTTCAATGGCAAAAGTCGTCAATTTGATCATTCCTTATGCTGCAAGGCATGTGTACTGTGCTAAAGAAAGTATAAACAATGTGCCTTTTGACTAATATCCTTGAGCGCCAAGGACCTGTAGAACTTTTCACTGTCTAAGGCCTGATTCAACGCGCGTGCGTGTTTGACTGTGGTGCGCATGCGCAGTAGATGCCTGCATAAAACCCGCCAATCAGAACGCTGCTCGCACACAGCCAAGTGGAAATATGGCTGCGCTCAAAACGGCAAATGTGAAAAATTAGCTGCGGTTTAACTACTGCTGAACCTGGTTAGAGAGCGAAAGCTGTGGTGTATCGGGCAAGTAGTCGCGTTTTGGCGTCTATAACGTTGAGTGCGTTCCGCACACTGGATAGGCGGCACGCCCAACCTACGACCCTAGCAGGTGGCAGTTACTGGTTGATCGCGAAAGGTTGGTCACCTAATGAACGCTGCGGCCTATTCTACCACCCTCTGCCCTCAAATCTAAAGGTCAAATGTCAAATGGTGCGGCACCATGGTGGACCACATATGGTAAGGCCTATAACCACACTTGACTTAAGGCTCACTTGGCTTTACCTAGCGTAGTGAAGCTTTCGCTTCAAAAGTGTTATATAGGTGTTCTCAGAGTTGATACGATACGGGACACTCCGCAGATATTTATTTTTTTTATTTTTATTTTATTGATACTGTTGACCCTCGCTTGAGGGTCGTTACAGGGAGGGAATACAATGCAATGTACAACAGAAAAAATTCATGTCTCATAACATCAAGTTGGGTGCCCCCGACACAAAATATCGATAGAACGTTCGAACTTGTGCACTTCCGATTGTTCGACAACTTCAACAGGCAAAGCATTCCAAATTTCGATGACATCAGGAAAAAAAGAGTAACGAAAAACATCAATACGTGAGTCGTAAGGCTTGATCGATCGAGTGTGGCTTGTTCTCGCGCTCCGTCTTCCCGGAGGCTGAACATATCTATCTGATTTTATCTTGAAGTGCCCTTGAATTATTTGAAAGAAAAGTTTTAGTCTTGATTTTTTCCTTCGATTTTCCAGTGACTCGAGCCCACATGAGTTCAGCATTTCCGTCACTGAGTCCCTTCTTCTGTATCTTGACGATATAAACCGAGCAGCCATTCTTTGGATTCGTTCCAGTTTATCTTTTAGAACTTTTTGGTGCGGGCTCCAGACGACACAAGCGTACTCCAAGGATGGGCGGATGAATGTTTTGTAAGCTATCAGTTTGACATCTTTTGTTGCATGTTCCAATTTCTTCCTCAGAAAGTAAAGTTTTTGGGAAGCTGTCGAGCACACATTATTAATATGTTTATGCCACTGCAGATTATGTGCAATTGTGACGCCTAAATACTTGAAGGTATCAACATTTCTTAGATTATTTTTTCCAACATTATAAGAAAATAACTGCAAAGTTTTCTTATTAGTTATATGCGTAAAAGTTGATTTTGTGTAATTAATTTCCATGCCCCATTTTTCGCACCAAAGATGCAAGGAATTAAGGACACGGTTTATTCTAATTTGGTCGGCAGCTTGTGTTATTCGAGAATAAATTAAACAGTCGTCTGCAAAAAGCTTCAATTCTACGGGAGACTCGGTAACCTCGTTAATATCATTAATATAAATTAGGAACAGTAATGGAGCTAAAACCGACCCTCGAGGAACGCCAGAAAATACTTCTAATGTAGAAGAAAAACAATCATCCACATGCACAACCTGCCTGCGATTATTCAAATAGGCTTTAATCCACTTAAGAATGGTTTCGCTGATTCCTGCTTTGTGTAACTTGAAAAGTAATTTACTGTGTGGAACCTTGTCAAATGCTTTTGCAAAATCTACGCAAATGACATCTATTTGTTCTTGGGCATCTATGGCTGAACTAAAATCATGTATCGTTTCTATGAGCTGTGTTATGGTAGATAGCCCTCTTCGGAACCCGTGCTGATGCTGATAAAAGAACGCGTTATCCTCGAGGAAAGTTAGTATATGTTTACTTATGATATGTTCCATTAGTTTACAGCTGATACTTGTCAGGGAAATTGGGCGATAATTATTTGCGAGTAGTCGGTCGCCGTTTTTAAAAACAGGTGTTACGACTGCGCACCGCCAATCTTGTGGCAACGAGTTAGTGTGTAGGGACTTTGTAAAGATTATCGTCAAGAAAAATGATATCCACTCAGCGTATCGCTTTAAAAACTGGGTTGGAATCCCATCCGGCCCGCTAGCCTTTTTAGAATCCAAAAGTAACAATTGATTAAACACGCCGGCCTGGGTCACGACCAGGTCTTCCATCGAACATGAAAGGGAGGAAGGCGGGTACGCGTCACAGTCATATCGTGCCCGCAACGCACCATTGTGCTACAGAATGCGCGGTACAGCTTGTAGTCAGTGTTCGTGCAATTCAGTGGTGGAAGCTCACGTAAGACGCTCTTTCCGCAGCACGGCCGATGTGGACGACCACTGCGTCGCATAGAATACTTTCGTCGCGTCTGGCGGAAAGTCCCAAACGACCAGCCAGCCATTGACTTCCTTACTTCCACTGCAATGGTAGGGTGAGTGCTTAGTTCTCAGTGAGTAGCGTACGGCAATTATCTCAGCTCTAGTGTGGTTGAGAACTTGGAATATCAATACAACAGCGCATACTTAATTCCCTGAATTTTCTTCACCGTGAGCACCAAACAGGGTGAAACATATCGTCTATGCTGGTCGCGTCAACAGATCTACCTAAAAACCCTGCATCGTATGCAGTATTCTTTGATGTACGATGGCTAACGTAAAAAGGGAAGGAAATATAAGGAAATTCAGAGACAACTCCAGTGTCTCTGAAGTTTCAGGCTTCGACACATCAGAAGCCACTGGCTAGGGTACCGCTTTCTTCGCCATATTTTGTTTCCATTGAAAGCGAGTATTTTTCAGCCTGAATACATTGTTCAAGCCTCAAGACAGGATAGACGATTTCTCAGTTTTTCTGATCACTGTACCAGTAAGCGTTTTAAGAGACGTGTAAAAATTTGTGCATATTGGCCGATTGGATGAAGTGCTTAGCACCCATGGGATCGTGCACATTAGACTCGTAATTAAAAAAAAAGCTATGTATTATTACTGGAGCAAAAACTTGACTGCATAAAAATGGTTGGTGCTGCTGCCTCAAGCTACACATTTTGTGAAATATTTTTCACTGCGTTCGCCAGTGTTCCCAAAAAAGCACTTCAGTGTTGTGAAATATGCTAAATTCGACTTGAACAGGATAAATCGCTGCTAGATGTAGCACATCCTTTCTGTACCATTTTATACAAAACACTTTAAAGAGTTAGCCAGGATATTTGTGTAACTTGTACACAGACATTCGCTACATTCGAATCATCCGTATACTGCTGTAATCGTTTAGGAATGAACCTCAAGCAATGTGCATGGCAAGGCACGCGTCTTAGAAAAATTGGTATCTTCACGCCGCTGAGGCAATGTACAGTTGTTAATTTTAACCAAGGCGTGAATTTCCTGTGGCCCAGTCGTTCTTGTATCATATTTCAGGGCTATTTCCTATTGGAGCTGAGTCATTCCTGCAGGTGGTTAACACCTGTCGCGACCACCTCGACGTTCGCACATCTCAGTGGAGGTTTCGTGTCTATCTTTGCTGGACAGGCGACATTGTAGCAAGTCTCCTAGAAGGAATTTATATCCGACTCCACCAGCAACCTTGAAGTACAGTGTCACATGCACATCATGGTCTACGTGATAAACGACACAAATGTAGCGAAAGATACGTGATATATAATGTGTACTCGTATCGTGGCGTTAGCGCCAGCTACAAGCAACCGAACGCCGCGCCCCTAGTCGGCAAAGCAGAATTACAGTAGGGCAAGGAAGGCATTGAGACAAGTGGGCGCGCGAAAAATGGTCTCTGGGCAAACTGGGTCCCTGGGCACACTGCATCCATTGGCATGTATGTAAGTATATACGTATATGCTATACGTAACCAAATACATAAGTTTCTTTGGCCGATCGGTGAGGTGCTTAACCTGCAGCTGCGAACACAACGCTTTGGGAATGTGTCTGAAGTTGTCGAACAGCGCTTGTCGACGATCTTGCGCAAGAAGTCTCCAAACTGCATTTCTGCAAAACCGTTTGCGGCATGGAGTCTACAAATGTGCACACGACCTTTAAAACTTCCTATTTAAGCTGCTGGGGCTGTTTTCTCGAACTTAGTGAGGCCGGCCACATTGGAAATATCTGCTGGACAGAACAAAATGATAGAGCCATTTCGTGGCCACACAAAAGGATCTCTTCTCTCTAAAGGCAGAAGATAATGTGCTGTTTGGAGCTTTAAATTTTTCTTCTCTCACGTGATGCAGTGTTTTATTAAAGGACACTCTAGCTGTCTTGTTATGGCAGCAGCTTCGGACCGTAAAGAAAAAAATTAATTGGGCAGAAACGTATATCTTTTAAAGAATTGGGCAGCAAACCTGTTGACGAAGTGTGCGCCGTGCGCCAATTCGTAATGTTTTTGAAGTTATCGTGTTATTTTTTTAAACTGGAGGTTCGTGACACATTCACAGCAATGTCAAGGTATTTCTCGACTGTAGAACATAATGCTTGTCTGCAAGGGATAAAGTAGATTTGAATGGAGTGAGGGCCTCCTTCAATTAATCGTCAAATGGACGCGGGAAGCTAGCGATATGTACCGGTAATGAACTACTGGGCAAGGCGCGCCAGATCTTCCCACTCCTTACAGGTTATATGGGGAAGAAAGAACCAGTGAGAAGTCATTAGGAGTATGCATCTGAGGGGTGCACATTAATGATAGATGTACTTTTTCAGTGTGTGTGGTTTCAGTTACCATGATGAAGTCTCATGTAAGATGTTCGTTGCGCAGCTCTGACAGAGCAGAACAGTTCTGCGCCTGGAATGCCTGCAACGCGTATGGCTGCCAGCCAGCCACTCAGCCACGTGTGTTCAGCGCAGCCACTGTTGCACTACACAGTGGCCCGGTGAGTGCTCGCTGTCGAATGAGCGGGGTTCCAAATATCTGTTTCCGATTCTTAATTTCCGTTATTGCTTTGTATATTACGTACACATTATTTAAAGAATTTTGTTCTCTGAAAATATTAATATTTCGTGGTAAATAGGTACGAACAAACGTCGTGGCAGATGCAGCATTTTCGCGCACAGCGCTTTTTCGGAACATTGCAATGAGGTACAAATCAAGATATACAAGTTGTGATGGGTATGATTTGCGTGCGAAAGGCAAAGGTTATGAAACGTATGTCATGTTTATTTCCGCCATTGCGAAAGTGTTATTGGCTCGTAAAAGGAATTTCCAGAAGGCAGCAAGTGTAAATATTGGAAAGATTGCTATCAACAGATTTTATGCCAGGCTAGAAGTCGCACACACATGCACCTAACACACAATTTATTGTTTTTGGGAACGCAGTCACCGACGTGCCAGCACTGCAGTGGCCCACTTTCAGTTTTTGATAATTTTTGTGCATCGTCGCACGTATTTTAGAAAATTTTATGATTTTTACATACCATTTCATCCTTATCATTTATGGGGGGATGATCCCATTGTAGCATTTGCGATGTCATTGATTATTTAAATTGAATCAGAATTTTTTGTCGCCATTTAAAGGTTTCATTTTTTTGGTCAGCATAACTTACTGAATAGAAATACCTTGGCACTAACAGGGTGCCGTAGCCAATCACGGTGGAAGGGAACTCCTCGCATCCTTGTTCCTGGCAACACAAAGTTATACATTTCTCTGGCGCTCTTTGGCCTTAGTTGATCTTGTGTCATTGAACTTCCAACTAACTTATTAACACAGCAAGTTTCGAATGAGGCTGACTTTAGAATTTTTTTATCTCCGCGACTCTGGGGCGCACCTTTAAATTTTGAAAAACTGTAGAGCGTCTGGCGCTAAAACAATTTTACGACTTTCGTTTCTTGAACACGAGAAATATTGTCCGACATTCTCACTGACATATCTGAATATCATCATCAGCCTGAGTACGCCCGCAGCCGAACAATGGCTTCTTTCATTTCTCTCCAAATAAACACCTCGTCAACCAGCCGCGGCCACATGATCCCCGCAAATATCTAATTCTCATCTGCCCACCTAACCTTTCTCAAAAATGAAAGAAGAACCATGAAAAGTTTTTATAAAAATTTGTTATTCGAATTCGTAGAAATGCGAAAAAGAATATGAAAGAACACGTTCCATGGTATTGTTTCGATCAATGCTATCAAAGCTCTAACCTTTAGCTGTTCTATTATCACCAATAACGCCTAAATATATGCGCGAAAGCAGTAGATGCGCTGTCTGCTGTACTAATTTTTTTTTCGAAATTTCAAGGCTGGCATTTTATCCGCCAAGCATGCCTATGCTCTCGGAACGCTTCCAGTGTCCACGCATTGGCAGCTGCGTGGCGCCAGCTCACAGGCCCGAGTCTTCGGCTCGTGAGCGCTTGCGAACAGGGCGCTTCTGGAAGCCGGTGTCCCGCACTCGTAGCTTCCACTTTGTATCCCCAGAAAGCTGTCGGCGAGTATTACTTTTTAATATGCAAGCATTGTATGGCTACGTTAGCGGTTTAGTGTCATCACGAGCTTGTCATCACGATAACGTTCGAATGAATTGAGCTATAAGAAAAAGAATGGCTGCATTAGAGGATAAAAAATCTCGCACGTAGAAATCATGAG
The DNA here is from genome assembly GCA_030143305.2 of Amblyomma americanum. NCBI lineage: Eukaryota > Metazoa > Arthropoda > Arachnida > Ixodida > Ixodidae > Amblyomma > Amblyomma americanum. The sequence goes on along the minus strand of JARKHS020010554.1, from coordinate 19,109 downwards.
GTTCATGTGGGGTAATTAATTAATTAGAGCCAAAAATGTCCAAAAGTGGGCGGGGTCGGATCAAAAGTGGCGCCAAAGTTGAAAACATCGGATGTGGGCGGAGCTAAATCGTGGCGCCAAATCTAAATAAATAAAATAAATAATTGGTTTTTTGGGGAAAGGAAATGGCGCAGTATCTGTCTCATATATCGTTGCACACCTGAACCGCGCCGTAAGGGAAGGGATAAGGGAGGGAGTGAAAGAAGAAAGGAAGAAGAGGTGCCGTAGTGGAGGGCTCCGGAATAATTTCGACCACCTGGGGATCTTTAACGTGCACTGACATCGCACAGCACACGGGCGCTTTAGCGTTTTTCCTCCATAAAAACGCAGCCGCCGCGGTCGGGTTCGAACCCGGGAACTCCGGATCAGTAGTCGAGCGCCCTAACCACTGAGCCACCGCGGCGGACCAAATCTGAAAGACCGCAAGTGTGGACGGGGCGAAGCATGGCGCCAAATTTGAAAACGAAGCGTGATGCGAAGCTTGAAAAATTTTGAAAAGCTTGAAAAATCGGCAATGATAACGCGGCGGCTGCGTTTTTATGGAGGAAAAACGCTAAGGCGCCCTGCGCTGTGTAATGTCAGTGCACGTTAAAGATCTCCAGGTGTCCCAAATTACGCCGGAGCCCTCCACTGCAGCCCCTTTTTCGTCTTTCACTCCCTTCTTTATCCCTTTCCTTACGGCGCGGTTCAGGTCACGAACGATATATCAAACAGATACTGTGCCATTTCGTTTCCATCAAATCCAATTATTATTTCAATTATTAAAGATGGAACTTGATTAATTTAGGCAAACAAAGGAAAATAGGTGTAAGGAGGCGTCAATGCTTACGCATTCCTCCAATGCGGGTGCCGCAGTTACCTCATAATTTTTATGGGCCAACGTAATCTGGTTCAGAAGCAGGATGTGGTGGCGCCGCTGTCTCCAGGTGTGTCTCACAGCGGTGGGTGTGTCCCATAGGAATGCATGTACCATGTAGAAACAATGTTGTGTACAGGTTTCCGCTTCCATGTGGCAAGCACTACACGTGGCAAACTAGTAGTTGCCTCAACGACTGGCTGCGGGAACACAACAACGTGAGCGGCACAGCATCTCGTCACCTTGGCATTCATTGCAGAGACTGCACAGAAGAAAGAAAAAAGAACAAAAAACCGCCGTGTTATCCTGTTCTTAGTCAGTTCCGAGTGCTGTCAGATAATAGAACAAAAATCACTCGTGAAATCATTGAAGCCCATAAAATCCATAAATTAAAAAATGATTGCGTAACCGTTGCCTCAATAGCTCTGTCTGATAAAAAACTACGTTTCCTTAATAAGAATAGAAAAACGTGCGCAGCTGGTCTTGTGCCACTGTATACCTGTGCTCAGGAATTGTAATTATCGTCTGTTTTGTCTATCTGTCTTTTCTTTTGAGATTGGTTGCCACTGTATTTAAGTAGTGGAAATCGCCTCAATAAACCAGTTGTAAGTTCAGCGCCGTGTCTGTGTACTTGTCGCGACCTTTGTCCCCTGCGCTGCTGAAGAACAGCACCAATAGAGTACGGGCACAGCATTTGGCTTAGACACTCGCTTCATTAATCCCCAGAGATCATCAGTAATAGCATGTAATCACCTGTTTACATTGTAGCAACCATATTCTCCTGGTGTCATCGCAGAGTTGCTGTTTCTTTGGATGTGGTACCTCGCCGCCAACCGAGGTACAGGCGGCTTCCAGCGCCTGAATCAACTTCATAAGTAAGTCAACCGTTTTTGTTTCTTTTTCTACACTCACTCAGGCATGTTTATCAGCTGAACAACGAATACCATAGTGTGCGTGTCTGCGCGCCTGCTGTTCAGGCTCTAACAAAGCGGCCTTCTGACGAGAAAGTATTACTTCGTGTGCATAACCTATGCACACAGGTAAAGCATACGAGCGCAGTTAAAAACAAAAACTAGAATCTGTGCTGACAAGCAGTTACTCACAATGCCTGTTTATTCGCACACATCCGAGCGGTGGATAACGGTGCTGTAATTATTAAATCGCGTGACACTGGAGTGCACCTTGTGTTGGACATCACATACGAAAACTGCTGAGGGTTCTCTTATGTTTGTCGTCGCATACGGGCAGCGGTGTGCTCAAACGGCGACTGTGCATTTCCGGTCCTGTGTTATGGTATCGGTGTGAGTGCAAATGAGCAATGCCAATGTCATGGCCCGCGTGTAGTGTGCACAGAGAATGTAATGCAGACTGCACATTCATGTTTCACCATCAGGACCGTGCGTCTGCCCGTGCGTCCCAATAAGATGAGCGTTGTCGTTACACTTTTTAGCAAAGCTGTTCACATGTTATTGTTTTTAGCACTTCGGAGATTCAATTGTCGAAACGTGAAGATAAGCACACATCCTTTGACGTAATCATAGACTTGCATATTTGTTGTGGTCGTATCGTTCAGCTTTCTCAGCCCTCCCGTATTGGTATTCTGAACAGTTCTCATTTAGTTCTATTTTGCCGCCAAGGTGGTCGCTCAGCACTCGACCCCATTGGCTCAACATCCTCTCGTCAAAGCTCTTGTCGACCTGGTCGATGTTGACCTGACGGAAACCGAGATTACGAAGTTTGTGATCTAAAGAACAAATTTACAGTGGCCGGCGGATCGTTTCCCGCGGGGCCTGGAGGACCTCATTATCTGGGAAGACTAGAAGACCGTGCTAAGCTCTGAGGACCCCGTCCAGCGGAAGACCGCCTCGGACCGGGCTGCTGACGTCATCTACCGTAGCAACATGAAAGTTTGAGTGTAGTGGATTCGTGCGGGGGCCCAAGGGCCTCTGTGGCCCAAACACCTATGTCATAAAGGTTTTTACCATCACCTGCCTCGCAAAGTAAATCTGACTCCCTTTGCATCATGAATGAAGATTCCTGGAGATCAAAGTTCTTTAGTAGGACGTTCTTGGAAGCTAGTTGGCTCATTTTCGAAGAACGTTAGGACGAGGACAGGAGGTAAAGAAACGAAGAAGGCGCCAGGGCCGCAGACTGCCAAGCGTTTATTCAAGGAAGCGAAAGCACTGGCCGTTCAAGGCGGGAACCCAGGCGAGCGACCACCTTTGTCACTCGCACATATGCATATAAACAGAGGAGGAGAGAAATCTAACTGGCAACTATAGCGTTTTTCACATTTGCCTTTTTGAGAGCAACCGTGTCACCACTGGACACTGCCAGCACCATTCTGATTGGCGGATTTCATACAGACATCTACAGCGCATGCGCAGCACAGTCCAACACGCACGTGCATTTAATTAAGCTGTGGACAGTGAAAGGGTCTATAATTGGGGCGAGGTGAATCAACAGAGAAATCTGAAGTCGCAGCATGTAGCATATTGTAAATAAAAAACTATCAAAACAAAGATGCAGGGATGGCATACTCTCTTCACACTCCAAGGAACTGGAGTAAATGCGAAAGGTGACGACATAAAAGCACGTGCCATGGAAACCTAAATGGTGAAATGCAGAACAGTCAACAAGAGTAAATGCGAAAGTGAGGCGATAAAACAGGAGATGACTACACAGACTGCGGAATTAAAAACAATCAACCAGTGCAAAGGTGGTGGTGAGGCAGTAAAACGTAACTCAATGTACAAAATAAAAAATGAGCGAATAAATGGGTTAACAAACAGATGAAAGAAAGCACAGAAACGGTTAAAATACCGTGTGGAAATGTTTGTTTTATGTGGGTTTATCGTCCCAAAGCGACTCAGGCTATCATGGCTCCATGGTGAAAGGTTCTGGTATAATTTTGACCGCTCGGGGATCTTTAACGTGCACTAACATCGCACATTACACGGGCCTCTAGCATTTGTCCTCCACTGAAATGCGACTACATAAGCCTGGATCGAACCCGCGTTTTTCGGGTCAGCTGCCGAACACCATCACAAGAGCCAAAATTTGTCGTTTGTTTCATACTGTGAAATGCTTCCACCACCACCCTCTCGGTCTTCCACCACCACCCTCTCGGTTTGGTCTTTCGATCCGAACAAAAAGTTTTTCAATGATCGCGTTTCCAATGAAACCCTTTCCGCCCTTACCTTACACGCATCTTACCCTCCCCTTATACATGCTCGCGCTATCACCAATTCCACACAAACCCCTCCTGTACCCTCTGCCACTACCCCAAAGCTACTATCGATCATATCCTTTTCCTCTGCCCAGCGGATCCTCCCCCGCGGGTCATGGATCACTTTACCACTTGGGAGGTTTGGGAGACCCTACTGCGCTCCGAGGACCCGGCCAAACAAGCAAGCCATCGCCGCAGGCCGGGCTGCCAGCATCATGAGCCTCCGGGACATGAACGTTTCAGTGCAGTGGGGACGTGCGGGGCCCAAGGACCTGCGCGTCCTAAACTCCCCTGTGTGTAAAAAAGTTCCCACCACCACCACGACCACGACCAAAATAGGCTCTGTGAACTTCTTGTCCTGCTTCTTACTACACTGGGGACTACTATTTTTTTATTTACAATACTGTGAGCTCAATGCGGGCTGTTACAGCTAGAGTGGGAAAAAAAACAGAAAATAAATGCACATTAGAAGAAATGCACATTTGAACCAGAAGTACAACTGCAGTTTTTTGTCAAAATTTTCGGCTGTATTCGTATCATGAAAAACGTGTGGATTCTGGCTATTATATTCAACAATGCTTATCGGGAGGAACAAGCACTTGATGTCGATTCTAGTGTCATCAATGCTGACACTCTGCTACGTGTACATGGTGCCGATAAGCCGATCTTGACCCAGCACCGTTGTTCAAAACACGATTAATGTAGGACATAACCTGCAAGAGATCTTTCGTCGCAGTGCCCTCTGGCTCTCTCAGGACTTCTTTCTTCGATAAACTTTCACATACAACGCCTACTAAATGGAGAGAGCAACGAGCTGTATAGAAGCCCTGAGTAATGTTATATTAGCGCGTTTAACAAGCCTGTATTGCGAGCTTTCCAATGAGAGTGGGGCCTTCTTAGTGCTAGGCTTGTAGGACCAGCAAATGTGCTTGAACACTAATAGAAACTTAAGGTGGAAGTACTTCAGGCAGTTATCACTTGTCAACCCGTGCGTGAAAGTGAGGCCTCTAGAAACAGATGCGTATGTTTCAAGTATGTCACAGACGGCGTCTTCAAGATATCCTCTAGAGTCAAGTGTAGCATAACTAGGTAATCGTCAACATAGCGAAAAATGAGCGACACGTGCTGACTATGGAAAGGGGTTGTGCGAAGCTCTGATCGAATGCTGATAAATATATATCGCAAAGAACAGGTGTCACAGAGGTTCGGATACAAGTACCAGCCTTCGGTACGAAAAATCTGCCATTGAATTCGATGCCAGTGGAAGCCTTACAGATCGGCAATGGCTCATTCACAGCACAGTCACCGAGTGACTATTGCAGAAAGAAATGATGATGATGATGATTATAGTGGTGTTGGTTTTTTTTTTGGCGCCAGGGCATCTCAGGCCAAAGAGCGCCAAACACAATGTTTCTGGTCGGCTCAGGCTAAATTATGGCACATGGAAAACCCAACACCGGGTGTACAGGGCCAAATAGTAACGAGTATGTGTATGATTCTGGTGTGTCTGAGAGGGTGTGAAAGGCGGGTGAAATGTCCTCGGGTGGTGTATAGAGTCTAAAAAATTGTGGTAAGACTCGTTACATATAAAACCCGAAGCCAGACAGCCTGAAAACGACAATCCTTGCTTCTGCAAAAAGGGCGAGGCATCTGGCAGCTAAGGCTAAGCTAGGCTTCCTCCCCAGCTATGAGGAAGGGCTCAGGTTACCTGGAATAAGATTGCATTGCAAAAAAAAAAATTGGTTTTTGGGGGTTTAACATCCCAAAGCGACTCAGACTATGAAGGACGCCGTAGTGAAAGGCTCCCGAGATTTCGACCACCTGGTGTTCATTTAACGTGCACCAACATCGCACAGCACACGGGCCCCTAGAATTTCGCCTGCATCGAAATTCGACCGCCGCGGCCGGGATCGAACCCGTGCCTTTCGGGTCAGCAGTCGAGCGCCATAACCACTGAGCCAACGCGGTGGGTCAGACGGCGTCAAAGAAATTTCACACTTGTGGTACGCGTTTCTTACGGAGACAATTCGAGCCCACGTGTCTACATCTCCATCCCTCTGGGAGTGTCCCAATTATCCCCAACCACGGATTCAAACATTTCCCGGGGCTGTGCCTAACTAATGGCTGTTTCGGGCTAATTTTAAGGCCTCGACAAAAGAAAACTAAACGCGATAGCAAATTTAGTGTCTTACCGGAAGGGAGCAGAAGACCACGGAAAACAAGTGCACACAACATTGGCAGAATGAAAAGCGCTTCTTGTAGGCCGTATTGTGTCTCTTACTTAGTCCAGCAAATGTCTGCTTCATTGATGAATACCAGGTACTCACTTTGAAAATGCCTCATGCAAAAACAGTTACTGTCCATTTGGTTTAATGCGAGAGCCGCACTCACATTACTTCGCTCGTTTAGCGAAAACACCGCCGTCGTCAGAAAACCGTGGCAGAAACGCGCACGCGAATGACGTCATCACCCCTCCCAGAAGTGTTACTGCCGCCGCCTAGACAAAAAAAATACATTCCTCAAATTGTGGAATGCTACTCTCTCCGAGAAGGTTGTCCAGCTCCGCGATAAATGGAAACAGGTTTCGAGCCGCCCCGCCTCCCTGGGGACTCCTCAGCCAGATAACAAAGCAGATCATGCTCAAGACGGGAGCCGCTGGCCACCTCCACCGCTTGCACTGGGCGAGAGGCCACTGTCCTCCTGGCTGACTTGATGAGGAATGTGCATGTAAAAAGTGACGTGTCACCCTCTCAAAATTCGCTGGAAACGATGCACCATATTCACGTATTCGTAGTCGTATTCACGTAAACGCAGCTAGAGATTACAGTAAAGGGAGAGACCCCTCCGCCAACAGTTGACCTTCAGCTTTCGGAGAGGAATGTTGCGGCGCTGTGGGGTCTGCACCGTTTAAAGCTTAAATAGCTTGCGTCTACGTCCCCAGGCTAAACAACAAAGCCTGGCCGGAGGAAGAAGCTCAATGCCGAAGAAGTATACGGGACCTCCTCAACGCAGTGAAACGCGTGAAGCGAGCTACTCAACCACTCAGCGACAAGTAATGCTCCCACATTGCCTATTAGAATTGCTTATGCGCCCCCATAAATTTCTGTGAAGGTAGGACAGCGTCAGTATAAAACGGTAATAATACGAAACTGCAGTTATTGCGGTAAGAACGCCGGCGGCACTTTCGTGACCACGTGGTCCAAGAACAGGTAGCGACGGAGCACCGTCCAGCAAGGCTCGTTCAGGTCGTCGAGCTGCGTCCGCATGTCTTCCCGGGCGTGGCACACGACGCTGCCGCGAACGACGCCAGCCATGACCATGAAGGAGCGCATGTCTTCGAACGCGCACAGTGCGGCCCTCAGCTCAGCGGTGGCCTTCTCCACGGAGATGCCTTCCACCTGGGCGAACTCCTCCAGCAGGGCACGATGGCGGAAGACGCGTTCCATGGCACAGGCAGTTATCCTGCGGACACAGCGGACGGTTTGGTACGAGACAACAGACTGAGTTGTGACGTGCGCTTCCGAACAATGGCATTCTCTAAATGACCCTCCACGAAGTGGCCAGAAATCTGATTTGATTTGCTGACGGCTTGTCACCTCACCCCACGTCACGATTTCGTGTCAGGTTATTTCCTGCCAGAGTCGATGCGAGCGAAAAAGACGGCACCTTTTTTGTAGCGAAAGCTACACTACGCTGGCCGGAGTGATTTCGCCCGACTTGGCCATCTGCTCTTACTGCGCAAGCGCAAGTTTCGCCACAGGTGCGCTGCGCGTGACGTCACAGCTGCGCCACCGACTCCGCCGCCTCGCCCTCTTCCAAGCTGCGCGGGGACGCCACGACTAGCTATGCGGCTTACTGCGCATGCGCGTGGGGTCGAATACGGGAGGCGGTGCGCTCGGTTGTAAGTTGCAAGCCATGGAAGAAGACAAACCTTGCTCGTTGCGGCCTCTTTCGCTACGTGTACTAGGCATAGCAGACCTAAGTCACCGCTAATTTTTCTTGCGGCGGATAAAAAAAGCATTTAAAATACAAAGCATCTTGCATTTCGAGTCACTTTTGTTATGCTCGTACTGCATCTGCTGCATATTGGATTTTCCCTAAATTGGGCACTTCCAGAGCCTGATCAAAGATATATATATATATATATATATATATATATATATATATATATATATATATATATATATATATATATATATATATATATGAGCCGCTTAAGATAAACCTGGATGAGTTTTCTCCTGTGTGCCATCGCTTTTGAGTCAACAGCATAAAGCAAGCGCGCCGTGACGCATAGTAACCTATAACTTGTAGCTGCTAGAAACAACGAAATAGCATAAATGAAGAGAAGGAAACATTTCCCAATTCTAGGCGTCTTAAAAAGTCAGTTGGCGACTAACAAATCGTGTCTCTATATAGTCACGTGACTTACCTTTTCAGGGGGGCCGATTGCGTGTTTCCTGTTTCCTCTTCAAGGAGGTTAGCGCGAACAAAATAATCAGACAAGGCGACAAACTTAATCAGTGCATAAGTACCAATGATGAGCGGTAAATTTCTATGGCGCAAAGGCACCTGCGGCCAAAGAACGTCATGACAAGGCGTTCTCCGCTACTCGACATGGAGTCAGCGACCCGTTTACCAAGCATTTCACCCTGAAGAAGCCGGGCATCAAACCAGGACAAGCTTGTACCAATTGTATCACCTCTGCGTAGCTGACAGCACTGCAGATAGAACTCGGCACCTCCCGCATTCGAGGAGGATTATCAAACCACTAAGCCAACCCTGCGGTAGCTGTTAATTGAGCTGCAGACACGAATGAAAAATATCGTACGAGGGGATATACATACACAATGACGCATCACTGGTTAATTATTTCGCTCACCTCCTAAAACGGGATACCTGCTGAGTGTTTCGTGCGTGTTCTACACTTCAACCAGTCATCGTGATGGGTTCATTCGTGATGCATTCCAGCACGCATTACTGTGAGAGGGTGGAACGTATGAATCCGTCTGCGTTGCTTTAAACTTTACGTGTTGCCTCCGTCGCCGTGAATGAGCGACGCGGGGACCGTGCGCAGCAAGCATCCAGACCTAACAAGGAAATTGTTTCAAAACAACATGCAAGGCAGGAAAATGGACTCGTTTTTGTGTGCCACATTTGAATGCACCTGCACACTACTATATCAAATGCTCTTGTAACTTTGAGATCGTCAACAGTCCACTGCAGCGAGGCAAACAACTAAAGGGGAACACGATGCGCTATCTATTCCATGCGTTTCTTTCACTCTTGCACCTCAAGAAATTCAATTTGAAGTCACGCCGGCATTCCAACCTTCCAGCGGCTGTAACCTTTGTCGCACTAACCACTTTTTTTACGCTACAAGAAAAAAAATCAAAGCCATTTGCTGCGAGAATCAAGAAGACGGGGTTAACGGAAACTGTTTCGACCGGTTTCATAAGTGCACACAGCAGCGATATGAATAGATTCCCGAAAATAAAATGGCTTGTAAAACAGTGTTAATCTTCATCATCATCACCATCAGCCTGACAACACCCACTGCAGGGCAAAGACCTGTACCCTCGCGGATAGGATAGGAAAACTTTTAATATCCAACAGAAAGAGGGTAGCCAGAGGGCTACCCGCCTAGACGACGGCCGAAAGGTCTTGACTCTCGGCGGCGGCTTCGGCCAGTCGGACGAGTTGTAACTGAGTCGCCGGGTCGGAGCTCAGTAGTAAGGTCTCCCATTCATCTTTTGTGTTAATACCTCGTCCCTCCCGGGGAGCATGAGGACATTCCCATAGTATGTGGTCCAAGGTGGCCCTAAGTTCGCAGTTCGCGCATTTTTCTGAAAATTGCCCTGGGTAAATAAGACTCCAGAGGGCCGGGTTTGGAAATGTGTAAGTTTGTAACCGGCGCCAGTTGATGGCTTGGTATCTGGACAAGGATCAGTCCGCTGGAGGAAGTCTAGCTCGTTGCAAACGATAGTGTTGTGTAATTTCTCTGTAGGTCACCATGCGATCCCTGTCTGTAAAGACCACCTCGCTCGGGTCCGCCCGGAAAGAAAAGCCTCGGGCGAACTTACTTACAGCTCGCCTCCCGCGGATGCGCCAGTTTCATAAGGAGATTCAAATACACGTGCTGGTCACCGATTTTATTGCGGTCGGTAACTACCGCGTGGTACAGCCGCGCCACCCATACTGCCGCAAGTGTCCAGAGAGCTGTTCGATAAGTGACAATTTTAAAGACAGTTACTGCGCCATTTTCCTTTCTCTGGAATCGATTTGCTCTCTTCTTTCAGTCCCTCCTCGATCCCTTTCGCTGGAGGCGAAACGCAAAAGTCGCCCTTGTGCAAAGGGACACCAAAAGATTCATCCGTGTGCCGTGCAATGTCAGTGCACGCTAAAGAACCCGGGGCAGTCGAACCTCATCCAAAGCACACAAGGGCACTGCTACGGGCTAGTTGGTTTAACATTACACAAAGGAAAACGCGTAGACGACATGGCTGGGCAACACACAACCACCTCAACGCAGCACTCCCCAAACTTTGCAAAGTAATAAAAAAAAATACGTGACTAGACCGCTCATTTCGTAGCAAGAAACAGCGAACTGCGTGTCATGGTCTTTTATTTCAAACTTTTATTATTGTTCTGTTCAGTCAAATAGGGATATCTTTGTAGCTGAGGTTGACCGTACAACAAACAGACAAATATTTCAGTTCGCAGCATCATATCTAACTCGCAGGCGCTATGGTACAACGCCCATGTAAATAATTATTAAACAAGAAAATACAATTTAATCGCACCGCAAAACTTTCACCATCTAATTCGCGCTGGGTGCTTACAAGGCTACCTCAAATACAAGCGTATCCGCCATAAAAAATGCCGGCGACTACATCTTATCCAGTACTTTACCGGACATGCAAAAACCAAATTCCAGAAAGTTAATGACTGTCATTAGTCCCATACTTAGCAATCCGATCGCATTGGTAATCTAGTGCTGTGATTCAAGTGTTAATTGCGGCACTATGGTACAAAAAGATACTCTTGTTAGTAATTTTTCATCCCACAGCTACACTCATCTTTCTGAAATAGGTTATCATGATTGGGGGGGGGGGGGGCGCTGCGTTCGCCGTGGTGAGCAGACGTGCTCATATCGGCTCCGTCGTTAATGCCCGCTTTGGCAGTGCTGATTAGTTTGGATTACGAAGATTTTATTACCACCGTGTTCGTGAAGGTATCCGCTATCATCCGATACCCGACTTTCCATCCAAGGTGCGTTTTTCATCGATTCATCGGACTTTTCCTGGTTCACCGCCAAGAGGAGACGCTAGGCCGAAGCGAACCCAGGGCTCGCTAGGCCTAGCCAGCTGTTCTTCTGCCACAACATGGAGGGTTCCGCCGCCGCTTTGACGCACGGTTCCCAGGTTTCCCAAATGTGCGTGCAAGTAGAAGGAGAAGAAATTACGCCCGAGGAATTCCGACGCTCGCCCGGATGGCTGCACATCGGCGGGCACACGAGCCGAACACGCCTGCAAGGAACGCAGGGTGAGTCGACTTCTCGTGCCGATACTCCGAGCTCTCGACAGAAGCCTAAATTCAACAAGAACGTTAGGAGCGCAGTTATTCGGGCGGCTCGCATGCCCGCCATGCCTGTAGAAGAAATTAAGATCGTCGTGCGGCCCCGCGATGGGCTCGATATTTTCAAGGCAGGAGCTGCATGCGTGGCTAATGCCATCATGGCGGCAGCGGGAATTGAGACGGCAGACCGAGCTGAGGATATGGCGTGTCCCAATACCCAGCAGAACATTATGGTGCTCAGCACTCCGAGCGAGGAACGAGCGGAGAAGTATGCTCGAATTCAAGCTATCAACGTCCGAGGCAAAATATACGAGGTGCGCGCGTACGGAACGACCGCCCACGACACAGTCAAGGGCGTGATCAGGGGCATAGCACTCGAGGACAGCGAAGCCGAAATAATGCAGCAGGTTGTTACCAAGTACAACCCCCTCGCCGCGGGGGCGAAGCGTATCGGAAACACGACGACAGTAATCGTAGTGTTCAACGGTATCAAGGTTCCCAAGTATGTGCGTTACGGATCCACGCTCTACCCGTGCAGTCTCTACAGGAAGCAAATAGAAGTTTGCAAGGTATGCGGCAAGGTCGGCCACAGGCGCGACGTGTGCCCCACACCGGACGTTCGCGATTGCCTTGCCTGCGGTGTTTCTAATCCAAGAGAGGGCCACAAGTGTGTCCCCAAGTGCAAGCTCTGCGGCGAAGAACACCCCACCGGGGACCGCCTCTGCAGAGCCAAATACAAGGTTCCATACGTCGTACGGCGACGGCGATGGGAACGCCGTAACGCCGAAGAAGAGCAAAAGCAAGCACTCGAATCAAGCTCGTTTCCACGCCTCGGACGCTCCCGCTCGCGCATTGCGTCCCGTAGTGGATCCCGCAGCGCGTCGCGCCATGCGTCACGCCACGCTTCCCGTCATGCCTCGCGCAGCGCATCCCGCGGCCGTGACTCATCTGACGGGAACAGCTTCGGCGTTCAGCGATCGCGCTCCCGTGACAGAGTCAGCTGGGCCGACGCCGCAAAGGGCGGAGTTAAAAGCAGCAGCGCTAGCTCCAGCAGCGCCACTAGTGGCCGAACCACGCCGAGCAGCTGGCAGGCGTGGATTACCAGCCCCTACTACAAGGAACTCGAACAACTCCGCGCAACCAACGCGACGCTGGTAGAAACCACGCGCCGGCTCGCCCAAGAACTAGCCGAGGCCAAGAAAGAACTTCAAGCACAGCGAGCCCAGCCAGCCACTGTCCCAGCTCAGTCATCCGAGACACGTACACCCGCCGTTATCACCGAGCAGAAAACCGACACGCCATCACACCAAAGCACACAATCAATGGATACAACCCAAGACGAGCCCCAGCCGGAGCAGACCACTGACCCAACCCCCAAGAAACGAGCACGCACCTCATCACGACAGTACAAGGACCTGACCCAATTGGAAACTCAGCTCGAAGCAAAAATCGAAGCGTTCGCCAACACCTACGCCAGCACGGCTGCCGCCACCGACCAACGCCTGGCGCGGCTGGAGGAGCTGATCACCACGTCCTTCTGCACCATACAAGAGCGTTTCGCCTTCATTGAACAGACCCTTAAGCCCATAGTACGCAGCCCCACCTTTGTGGCGCAATTCTCCAACCACCCATACCTTCAAGAAGAGACGCAAGCCCCAACTCCGACACAATCATGTCCCAGCCCCAAGCCACAATAGGATCGCTACCGGGCCTTACGGTCTGGCAGTGGAACTGCAACAGTTACAACAGCAAGAGAGCAGTGCTGCAACAACACATCACCACAGTAACCAAGAAACCCGACATCATCCTGCTGCAAGAAACGGCGACGGTGACCCCCACCCTCCCTGGGTATCGCGCTCATGTTAGCCCGGCGGAGGGACGGGGCGTCTGCACGTTCGTCCGCAAAGGGCTCACGTTCATCGAGCACCAACTCAAACACGGCCGCAGCAGGGTGGAATATACCTTCACCGAAATCATCCCAAACAAACAACGGAAAGGCAGCCTGTTCATCGCCAACATCTACAGTAACCCCAAGCACCAAACACAGAAATTCAAGACCCTACTACACACAGCCAGCACCCAAGCCAAAGACAACACGTTGCTGATCGGAGGGGACTTCAACGCCGCCTATCGAGCGTGGGGTTACGTGAAGGATACGGCCAAGGGACGGGACCTATTACAAGATATCCTGGACCACAACTGTGCCCTGATCACGGACCCCGCTCATCCCACCCGCATCGGCAACTCCGTAGCACGAGACACCACACCAGACCTTACGTTCATCAAGAACTACCACACGGGCAAAGTAACGTGGCACAACATCGGCGTCGACCTGGGCAGCGACCACTACATCCTCGAAATTACGATACCGAACCAATTCCGGGGCAACACCATTATGCACAAGTGGACGGACTGGGACGGCTTCCGTAAGGGACGTCCCACCACAGCACATGACATCACAGACATCGAAACCTGGACGGAAGAGCTTTGCGATGCTGTGCACTCGGCCACCAAAACCATCGAAACGGACGAGGACGTCATCGCCATGGATAGCCGCCTGGCCCATCTGTTCGAGGCCAAACGTTCGATACAGGCGCGCTGGAAGCGGCAACGGTGGAATCCCAAATTGAGAAAGAAGGTAGCCGACTTAAACAGGGCCATTGAACACCACTGCAAGGTCCTGTGCCGTCAGCAATGGAACGAAATCTGCAACCGAGCTGACAGGCAACTGCATCGCGGTTGCACCTGGAATCTATTTCGGCACCTCCTAAACGAAACCAAGACCAAGTCACACCAGCGCGACCGCCTCGCCCGCCTCCTGCACACCACCACACAACAACAAGGAAAAGACGCCGTTATCAAGAGCCTGGAAGCCAAGTATCTGCCGGACACGCCAACGGAAATCCACCCGCCGTACGGGGGGCTGCCCAACGCGTGGCTCGACCGAGACATTACCGTGTCAGAGGTACGAGTAGCGCTGCACGAGCTCAACACCCGCTCAGCAGCCGGCCCCGATCTCGTTACCAACAAGATGCTACGAAACCACGACAATGCATCGATCGAGGCACTAACCCGTTACTTCAACGAAGGCTGGCGTTCGGGCAAGCTCCCCGGACAGTGGAAAACGGCAAGAACAATCCTGATCCCGAAACCGGGCAAACCACGGGACATCGGCAACCTGCGTCCCATCTCGCTTACATCCTGCGTGGGCAAGGTGCTGGAGCACGTGGTGGCCAACCGGTGGCAGGAATACCTGGAGAAGGAAGGCCTCTATCCGGACACGATGATCGGCTTCCGACACAGACTCAGCACACAAGACGCCATGCTACAACTAAAACAAGAAATCATCGACAACAAGACACAAGACAGCAAAGTAATTCTGGGGCTCGATCTACAAAGCGCATTCGACAAAGTCAAACACTCAGCCATATTAGCACAAGTATCACGACTCAACATGGGGGTAACGAGCTACAATTACATCCAAGACTTCTTGACCAACCGCACGGTGGAACTGCACGCCGGAGACCTCAGACTCCCCGAACGCAAGCTCGGTAGCACGGGTACCCCGCAGGGTTCGGTCATCTCGCCGTTGCTCTTCAACCTCGTTATGATCGGGGTAGCGAGGGCAGTAGCGGGGACCGGCGTCCGGCATACGATCTACGCCGACGACATTACCCTGTGGGCGGCCGGCGGCACCGACGCCAGCATCGAGCAACAGCTACAAGCCGCGGTTACCGCCATCGAGCAGCACCTTGACGGCACCGGCCTAGTGTGCTCGCCCGCCAAATCCGAGCTGTTCGTCCTCACACCATTACGACCGGGACGGAAACGCGCTCCCCCTCGGGAGTGCGATCACATCAAGATCATGACCGCATCGGGGCAACGCATCCCCGAAGTTCCCAAGATCAGAGTCCTGGGCCTGCTGCTAAACAAGAGCGGCCGCAACGACGAGACCATCAACAAACTTACCACCAAGGCAATGGACGCCATCCGGCTCATACACCGAGTCTCGACACGACGGGCGGGCATGCGTGAAGACAGTCTCGTGCGCCTCGTCCAGTCGTTCGTGATCAGTCACATCGCCTACGTTGCGGCCTACCTCAACTGGCAGGTCACTGACAGGAACAAGATCAACACGCTGATCAGACGGGCTTACAAGACGGCGCTGGGCTTAACGGAGACCACGAGTACGGCTCGGCTCCTGCAGCTCGGCGTCCATAACACCCTAGAAGAAATAGCCGAGGCGCAGCTCACCGCGCAAATGGAGCGCCTCTCTACCACCAAGACGGGGCGCAGTATACTGACATCCCTGGGTTACAACCCCCGAACCCCCAGCCGGCAACCATGCGAGATCAGCGAGGAGGCGCGGGCTCACATCCATGTGGACCCCATCCCGAAGAACGTGCACCCCGAATACAACCAAGAACGGCGGCAGGCACGGGCCCAGGCTCTCATCGAGAAACACGCCCAAGACCCGCACGCCCGGTACGTGGACGCAGCGGAATACAAACGAGAAGGCTTCGCGGCAGTGGTCGTTGCGGCGGCTACCGGTACCACGACAACGGCAGCGAGCGTGCGGTGCACGGACGCCACAGACGCCGAGGAGGTTGCCATCGCTCTGGCGATCTCCGAGGCCGAGTGTCACACCGTGCTCAGTGACTCGAGGAACGCCGTGCGCAACTTTGCCAAGGGGCGAGTGAGCGCGCCGGCGGCCGCCATCATCGGCAAGCTCCAGCCCCAAGACCGCCGCAGCACCATCCGTATCAAGTGGTTCCTGGCGCACGCGGGCGAGTGTGCATCCTCGCCGAACCACAACGAGACGGCCCATTCGGCGGCGCGAGCGCTTACCCTCCGCGCCCCCGAGAGTGACCGTTCCGTGTGGTGGTTCGAAACCAAGGACCGCGTAACCAGTTATGGCGAAGTTACCATGTGTTACCGCCTAGCTCGACGGACAATGCCGCCTCCCCACCCGGCACTCAGTCGGGAGGAGGCCGTCATCCTAAGACAGATACAGACCGGGTCACTCCTCGCCCCGGCAGTGCTACACGTACTTCACCCAGAACTCTATCCGAGCGATGTGTGCAATGTTTGTGCAGCTGGTCCGGCGGACCAATGGCACATCATGTGGGACTGTGCCAGGTTCCCGACCGAGGCTACCTCCAGGATATACCCGCCCGAACTTCAAAGTGCAGTGCAGTCTGCAGACAAGGACATTCAACTATGGGCCGTCCAGCAGGCCCGGGGTGCGCTCGAAAAGCACAAGCCTCACGACCCACCACAAACGGGCCGAACGGGGGTAGTGCAGAGGAGGGCATAACCCCGGGTCGACGCTTGGCCAACGTCACGACGCGTCAAACCGTCGGTTGCCGGCATTTTCAATAAAGTTTTTCCTACCTTATCATGATTATTTGGTGATCCCTCCAGTGGCTTTTTACTCAGCTGGTGTTGTTAATAATAATAATAATAATTGGTTTTTGGGGAAAGGAAATGGCGCAGTATCTGTCTCATATATCGTTGGACACCTGAACCGCGCCGTAAGGGAAGGGTTTAAGGAGGGAGTGAAAGAAGAAAGGATAATTGGTTCCGTAGTGGAGGGATCCGGAATAATTTCGATTACCTGAGGATCTTTAACGTGCACTGACATCGCACAGCACACGGGCGCCTTAGCGTTTTTCCTCCATAAAAACGCAGCCTAATTAATACTTCAAAAATAATTCTAGACAAGGATAAGGTTCCGTTAATTCTAAATTCTTTAAACAATATTTTTGCCAATAACTCAGTTAATAAAACTTGCCACCGTCACTGGACACATGCACACTTCCTGTAGAGTATAAAATTAAGATCATTCCACCTCAAATCTTTGAATAAGACTTCTCTAGCTAATTATCGCCCCATACCTGTCACTAGTAGACGCTGCAAACTGCTACTCTTCTCGACGCAGGTACTCGTCGATTTCGTGCGGACGTTGTCCGAAGCGTGGTCGTGGGGCGTTAACGGCAAATCCTCGAAGACCGATACGTCGGTACGGGCAGTGACGAAGAATATGGCCGGCCTCACCGCAATGGAAGCACAACGGCCGGTTGTCGGAAGTCCTCCAGGCGTCGCATTTCCTGGGGCTTGAGGGTCGGTCATAGGCTGGGCGGGCGGGGGCTGGGAGGCGGCGTTGTGGACCAAGTGGCTCATCTCGGGGAGGACGTGGGGGTTGTCGTTGGGGCTGAGCAGTCCTTACTGCAGCGGCGTAGGTCATGGCCTGGGGTTCTGTGGCCGTCGGGGTGCCAAGTGCCTGTTGCACTTCTTCCCGTACCACGTCCATCAGAGTCGATGCTTGTGGCTGTGGGGAGGATGGCAGTAATCGGCGTAGCTCCTCTCGGACGATTTCGCGGATAACGTCCCGCAAGCTGTCGCTGGTGGTGGCCGGCGTGTCCGAACGGATTGCATAGGCAGAGGAAGGGCGGTTGTACTGCCGAGCTCGGACGTCGAGGGTCTTCTCAATCGTGCAGGCTTCCTGCATGAATTCCTCGACCGTTTTTGGCGGCTGACGGACGAGGCTGCCAAAGAGTTGTTCTTTAACGCCGCGCATTAAGAACTGAACTTTCTTTTCCTCGGTCATCCCGGGATCGGCGCGGCGAAATAGGCGCTTCATCTCCTCGACGTAGCTGCGGACGGGCTCATTCGGAAGCTGGATCCTGGACTCGAGGAGTCGTTCGGCTCTTTCTTTCCTCACGACACTGGTAAATACCTTCAGTAGTTCTCTCTTGAATAGCTCCCATGTCGTAAGGGACGACTCGTAGTTTTCGTACCACGTGCGTGCGGAGCCATCCAATGAGAAAAAAACGTGTCCAATCTTTGCCGCATCATCCCACTTGTTGAATGACGCCACGCGCTCAAATTGATCCAACCATTCTTCAGGGTCTTCGCCTAGGGATCCATTGAAAGTTGGCGGCACCCGCGGCTGCTGCAGTATGATCGGTGTCGACATCTTCGGCGAGGTTGCGGTGCTCGTAGCCGCGTCTTTTCGCTGTCTGGTGCGGTCCGGCAGTTTCCCGAACTCAGGCTCCTCTCCCTGGAGACGTCGGCTGGCGCGCTGAGCTGCTGGCTCGTCCTCGGGTGCGAAGCGCTCAGGGCTAGCTTCACGACTTGAAGGGGGCGTCCGGAACATGGAAGGCTACCCCGCACCTCCACCAGATGTCACGTAGTGGTGACGGCAGTCGAAGCAGCGATGAAGACGGACGAAAGGATCTTCTAAAAGAACTGTTTATTGGGCTGACTTGCACCCAAAATGGACTGAATCACTCGGCGGCGGCGAAGCGACAAGCGTGCTCGGCGGTCGTCGAACAGAATGCCCGCCGCTGTCGGCCGTGCTCAATTTAAAGCTGATAGCGAACATTCGAGATAAAGGGCGCAAAG
>JARKHS020010553.1:0-68918 GCA_030143305.2 Amblyomma americanum | reverse complement strand
CTGTCGCGCGTAACCGCCACACGAGGTAGCCAGAGAAAGGACTAGAAAAGTAAATATGGATCACGAACCTCTTGCAGTTTAGAGAGTGACCCTCTCTGAACAATGCGCAATCTTTGATCACTTGATGTCGAGGCGTTTTGAACGGGTGCTCGCGCAGGAACTGCGATGCAGCTTTTGTTTTGCCTTTCTTAATCGCAGGAAATGGCAAAAAAGCCTGGAGGCTTTATTTTATATTCAGGGAGCCCCAACTTTAGGGAAAAAATACGCTTACAAGGTTGTAATCCTGCTTGTTAGTTGCTGTGAAGAGAGCGCCTGATCAGAGTGCGGTGATTACGCCCACTTCACACTGTTGACCATCACCACGAGGGATCTGTAATGACCCACCGGTCTCTGCACTCAAGTGTGAGCTATTTTGTAGAGTACCGATGTATACGTGAACGTACTTTACTGAAAGTTTCCTAGAGCGACCAGCTTCGAGCTTTCTGCTGCTACTCTACGTATAAAATATAGTCGCTATTTTTATCTCTGAAATTGCTTGCGCGTTGGACGGAATAAAGTTATACGTAGTGCGTGCAAAACCACCACCCGAAGCAGTGTCTGTGATAAAATTCATGGTTAACGAATCACAGGATAGGGCAGTACGCGCTATTTACTTATGAACACTCCGGAATGATGCCCTCCCCTACGATAAGGAGGACTCGCCCATTGGTGGCTCCTTATCATTATAACGATACGCTTGCAGCGAAGAGAGCTTCAGAGGAAATAATCCCAGGAAAGAGCGACACGGAGATGATAACGGCCCCTTGGTGCAGAAATTTCTTCATTGCATCATTTTTTGCTTGAACGCAAGCCATAAGTACAAGTAGGTAGGAAGGCAGCTACACTATAGACTACTTGTACTCAGGAGGACCTGCTGGAATTTGGGAACACCCATTGTTTTAAGAAGCCACGCTCCTTACCTCGAGCTTTGCAGCCCATTGTATGACGAACGTATAGAAGAGGTTCGCATGCATCTGCATGCAACCCTTTTCGCCACACCTTTACCAGATTTGAAGATGGCTAAATTTCTGGTTGCTTGCATTGCCACCGTCTCGCTGTCCTTGCTATGGGCGCATCCATCGGCCGTTCTTGCGGGTGAGTGCGGCATGCTTATCGTCGCCTTTCAGCGCAAGCATTTTGAGAGATGCTTGACAGAAGTATGATGCGAGGTTAGGTAAAATTATTATGCAATATCCGCAGTTGCTATTTTATGCTGGCTTAACAGTCGTGAAGCGTATGATTGCGTTCCACATGCTTAGACAAAGCTGAGTTATAAAGGGTATCATTTTTGGAAGTACATTTCGCGCTATCTATTAGTCTAACATTGCTGTGCCTGTTTTCTATTAATGTCCCCTTAGGGCACAAGCTAAGCAAAATTTAAACAGAAATATCGAGTTTTGTTGTTCTGCTAATCTGTAATGCGAAAATATTCGTGCGCATTATGCAGTATTGAAAACTTTTTTTGAGGAAAGGAAATGGCGCAGTAACTGTCGCGCATATCTCGGTGGATACCCGAACCGCGCCGTTAATAAGCGACGAAGGAGGAGAGTGAAAGAAGAAAGGAAGAGAGAGATGGAGTAGTGGAAGGCTCCGGAATATTTTCGAACACCTGGTGATTTTTAACGTGAACTGACGTCGCACAGAACACGGGCGCCTTTTGCGTTTCGCCTCCAACGAAACACGGCCGCCGCAATCAGGTTCGAACCCGGGTACTCCAGCTCAGTAGCCGAGAGCCCTAACCACTGAACCACGGCGGCGGGTATTATTCAGTATTTGGCATGGCTTTCTCCCTATAGCAGTCAGAACAACCCAGTTTGTAAAACTAGGTGGCGAGCGGACGCGCCGGAATTCATCAGAGGATGAGTTCATTCAAATTTCATCTACAAAAATGGTTTCGTAAGCAAATCTGCAAACTTTTCAAACCTCAACTGAGTCATTAACAACTGTCAGGCAAAGAAAAAAAAGGTACTAAGGGGGAGACTTGGGCAAATTGGTACATTATGGTCTAGAAGGGAAAACTGCGCCGAAACACGCGAAGACAAAGAACAAGATGAGCTATGCTGTCGTGCTCTGTCTTGTCCCGTGTTGCTGAGCACTTTTTCCACCGAAAGAAAGGTGCTTTGCATAGTACGTTAAGGCTGACACGCTTTCTTCGACGCTCTGCTTGCCTCGAGAAAGTTGTGCAAATTTTTCAGGGATGTGCTGTTGTTTAGACAGTTTTCCTTTGTTTCCTTTTTTGAGACTTAATAACTGTTCAAGGGTGTTCGGGCCACGTTCGGGTCACGTCAGCTTCCGACATTAACATCATGTCACGAATTGTGTTGGAACCACCTAGACCCTAGTCTGCGTGCAAGCCCTTGAATATTAACGAACTTTTTGAAACCAAGTATTCGAATAGTCCGCTCTTCACTCCATAAACTCTGGTTCGAAGCCACTAGCACAGCGACAGCCAGAAAATAGGCTCCTTGAAACACGAATTCAACAAATCAGCCAGTGAACTGAGAAATTAGGCGTACAAACTCGTCCCTATAGTATGCTAGCATTGCGTGAGAAGCCTGGCCAGGGGTAGATGTAAAAATAAATATGAAAAATCAGTGTTTCCTGGTTATTTCACAAAACGCTACGAATTTTGGCATTCTTTGTCGGCGAAGCGGCATAATGTTAAGCCAGAGTAGAGTACTTTTCAGAGAATGACACAAAAATAGAAGAGATAAATGCTTCAGTTCCTTAAATTTTTCTGATTTGTGCAGGCATGCTCAAGATAATACCACCAAATGCTAGAGAACGAAATCTGTTCTGAACAAAGGCCTTAACTGGAGTATAATTTTTGTTCAAGCGACGATTATTGCCGCAAACGTATTTCCGCAAAACTACATCACCTCAAAGTAGCCATGGCCCCAAGCTTATTTTGTCACAGATATCGCGTATTATTGAATGCGTTTTACGATGTTTCTTACGACCGTATCCCTTAAACATTAGTAAATGTAAACGGTGTTCTTTTCGTATGGCGCGTTTAGTCAATATCAGTCGGTATGTTCTTACCACAGTCGCAGTTTTTCTATTGACATCTTTATAGGCCCCTTCTGCTCCTTGGACGATACGTGGTACGTGATATATAAAACAAACATAAAAAGCTTTAAAGACCATCCAGTCTCTGGCCCACACAGCTAACACTGTGGTTGACCAACGCGTAAGTGTAAGACAGGTAAGGAACGCTGAACTGGCTCACGCTACTGGGGCAGAGCACATTCTCAACAGCTCTTACTTCGCGACCGACTGCTACAGGCGCTTTTCTGCAGCCCAAGTAAAGCGGGCAATTTGTCGTTACCGCATCATGCGGCAGCATCGACAGCAATACATTTTGCTCTAGTGAAAGGCCCTACTAAAACTGCTGCTGAACAGCGAGAACCTCTTTGGGGTGGGCAAGCTGTCTCGGGCCGCACTTTCAGTAGCAGTACCGTGTTGAATAAAATCTTGCAGCGTGGTATCAGTCACTGCAGGTTCACGACGCGAGTGTTGATTGTGGCGATTTTTCTGGAACCGCAGACACGTGCACATTTGAGCATGGTCCATGCAAGGACTGGGTAACCACGGACTGCGAAAGAGGTGCTTGCTTCCAAGTCCGCAGGGTGGCAGACATGAAGAACGGGCCAATGGAGGATCACACTCTGCACACAGGTGAACTGCTGGGAGCTCTCATAGCGGGAACCACGGGGGTCTCACGACGTTCTTGAGGAATATGTCTCAGCTTTTGTGCGGTTTATATCATGGCCACCACGAAGAACAGTGATTCGTTAAATATGGCCAGGTGACAACACCGAAAGCCTAAAGCGAAAATCTTTTCGTGTTGGAATCAGCTTGCTCCGACACAGGCGAAGTCCGGCAAAGGGAGGAAAGCTGGTCTCCAAGAAATTTTGCAAACTAGGCTGATTAGAATACTAATTAGCGATGCTGTAATTGTTAAGTAGGTGGCACGGCACAACAACCTAACCGTTTTTGGACCATAGCTAGGGAGCGGCGTCCTAATAGTCTTTGCAGCAGCGGCCTACCGCTTTGTACAATTAGTACCTGGCGTGAGTGGCTGTGAATACCCCGGCCCCGTCATTAGCACTGGGTTGAGCAAGGATAGCTCCTTGTTGTCTGCTCTGAGCTTGCTTCTCTTGCATTGTTTTGTCGACATGGCATCGTGTAATCGTTGCGAGTAGTAGCGCGTGTGTGTAGACCTAGTCGCGACGATCAGCAATGTTCTTTATTGTCTTGCGCCTACCTAAGAGCCGAATGAGGCTTTTAAAACCGCCGCGATGGTCCCATCGTTGCATTTTTGACGAACTAACTTTCACGTTAGCATGCTTTTGGGGTAGTGTGTGCGCTGAATTTTGTTCGAACTTTAGTGCTGCTACGTTTGTTGCGTTATACATTTGGTTGTGGTTTTACCTGCCCGTAGTAAACAGTGGTGCCTGCTACTGAGGCCCCCTTAACGAGCAAGGTTTCCTCAGCATGTATACGCAAGAAAAAAAATTTTGAGGAGCAGCACTAAGTGTCGCGGTGTTAGTGTCCCAAAACCCACCGCTTTTCGCTGCCGAAAATTGTATTGTGAACGTGCGCCATGGCAACCGTGCGGGGGTAAAAGGCTTTAGGGCAGAAGAGTATGACCGACAGAAAAGCAACCATTAACAACCGCATAGTGTTGAAATTGGTGTCTGGGAGGGTCCTTCTCAGCGTTGTCTGTCCAAACTGACTGGGATTCTTTTTATCGTAATTATAATATGTGCGTCGTGCGGTAATAAATTTAGAGCAATGATGGGTAATGTTCCTGGAAATGTGGCTATGTATAATTAGTACAGATAAGAGTGTAGCCCATGTCGGTGCTGTTCCTTAACAGGATAAAGAAAAGAACCGGGAATATTGCTCTCCCTATCTGCTGAAGGTGTAGTTTTGTGAGGAAGCCGACCATGGTTATTTCTGCTGAAAGAAACACATTACTGGAACTCCATATTATCGTTTTTTCATTTATTTCTACTCTGAATGAGGTTGACAAAAGATACGCACTGAAAACCAAACTGTCTTCCTCGCTTTCTCGATTCAGGCTGCGAGCGCCCAGAGAAAAGAAGTGGCGGTTTATTTTTCCTTACTGTAAAGATTTTAACGGATCTGCTAGATCTAGGGTTTCAAAAAGAAGAAAGGTGGGATTTGCTATTTCAGGTCCCCGGCAGACTGTACTATGAGAATCCTCCATTTCGGGGCACCCTCATAGCCGGTTGTACGTGACACACCATGTTGCAGTTCACCGTATCTATGTAATAACACGGCTGAGAACAAATTTATAGCGAGTATTAATTTCCGATCATTGCCACTGTAATGGATTTCATAATACGCAACTGGCACTAAGCTTCAAGGCTACAATCGAAGAGTACACAACAGTGTTTTTCCATTTTGTTGTGACAGATCAAGGATCATGCGCTTACGCCACTGTGACCATGGCGACTAACCGGTCCAGGAATGCCACGCTGTCACGCCGGTCTAGAGGGCCTTTGTGCTTCACAGCATGGTACCACATGTCAGGAATTGCACCTGGCTCAGCCTCCGTTTTTGTGGAAAAAGACTACGGAGTTTGGGAGAGCGTGTACAGCGTTCCAAGCAAGATGTCCGGCCGGTGGTGGCGCATGCGGTACTCCGAGCTACGAGAAGAAATAGTGACGGTGAGTGCACGCTGCAAAGTCAGTCGTTATATACCATTGCTATTAATTTACCAACGACCGCCGAGACTAAAACTGGAATTGTTCAGGAATTTTTTGGGAGAAGTCACCAGACTGGACGTAGGAATGGTCGTCTTTATGGGCTGCGCCATATCACCTACACCCTTTAGAAGTAGTCACTGCTCTGCTTGGGCCCACCAGTGCACTTGCGCGTAGGGTGTGGGTGTTCATGTACTTGCCTAGAGACTGATGCCTGGGGCAGATATTGTTTCCTGGCTATCTCTGGGCCTACTTAAGCCACGCGTGTGTTGCACTGGTGTCGCTTTGGAGAAGTACGTTGTCGCTGTAGCGGATAGAACCCATGATGGGAGGTTCTCTCACATAATGCATGGCAGTTTATCAATATCCCTCAGGAGAAAAGCGCACAACAGCTGTATTTTGCCGGTACTCACCTACGGGGCAGAAACGCGGAGGCTAACGAAAAGGGTTCAGCTTAAGTTAAGGACAACGCAACGAGCCATGGAAAGAAAAAATATAGGTGTAACGTTAAGAGACCGAAAGCGGGCAGAGTGGGTGATGGAACAAACACGGAGTTAATGACATCCTAGTCAGATCAAGAGGTAGAAATACACTGCGGCAGAGCACTTAATGGAAAGGCTCATAAGATAGCTGGTGATCGTTAAGGGTAACAGAGTAGATTCCAAGCTAAGGCAAGCGTAGCAGGGGCGGCAGAAGGTTAGGTGGGCGGATGAGATTAGGAAGTGTGCAGGCACAGGGTGGCCGCAGCTTGCAAAAGACAGGGTTATTTGGAGAGACATGGGAGAGGCGTTTGCCTTGCAATGGGTGTAGTCAGGCTGATGATGATGAGTCAAAATCAATAGGATGACATGGACTTGGGCAGGACATGTAATGCAAAGGCAAGATAGCGGATGGTATTTAAGGGTAACGGACTGGATACGAAGAGAAGGCAAGCGTAGATGGGGGCGGTAGAAAGTTAGGTGGGCAAATAAGAAGTTAGGGGGGCGATATTTGGAAGTTTGAGGAGATAGGGTGGCCGCAGCTGGCACAGGAGTGGGTTAATTGGAAAGATGTGGGAGAGCCCTCTGCCCTGCAGTGTTCGCAGTTAGGCTGATAATGATGACAATGTTTTAGCGTATGACGTCTGTTTCACTACACGCTCAAAAGTGATTCGTCGCTGGCCGTCGAACACCATCTCTTTTAAAAGTTATGCTCCAATCTACCTAGAATTTTGGTTATGCGAATTTCGCACCGTTTATAATTATTTATTTGTTTAAGAATACCGCAGGTGATTCTTGGGAGCATGCAGGAGCTGCTACAAAGGTCGAGAAACGAGAATAGCGGATCAAAAAAGGGAAAGAAGTGTAGGCAGAAATAAATAAAAAAAGACTGTGGTTTAGCTCTGGTTAAACCTGGAGTAACGCGATAGCTACAGCTGGCCGACTGGAACTCGCTCAGTCGAATTGCAAAGTCAGTCTTTCGCCGCTCCGTTTCGCTGGGCGTTCCTTCTTCATCTTCGTTTCTGGACGGGGATTCACTCCCCCCCCCCCCCCCTCCCCACTCGGCTTCGCCCGCCTCCGACAGCTGCTCCACATCACGTGACCAACCACGTGACCAGCCACGGCGCCACCACGCTGCTCAAGGGGTGCCACGCTGAAGGCTCCAAGTGCTAGCGTAATGTAGCTATCGCTACAATAACAGTTGATCATACAGGGCATCACGGGGGTGGTGGTGATTAACATGTTCTATAAAGAATTCGACAGAGACGCACTTCACAATATAAAGAAGGTAGTTTATTTCAGGAAAAATAGCTTGAGGGAACAGGAAATGCTTAGAGCACTAATATGGCTTATGGTTTAGCGAGGAGGTTTTTCATTGTTAATTCTCAAACATTGCGGATCGGTTCCTTAAGGTATTCTTTACTTATTCTGTTCAGATCCACGGGACCACTTACAAAATCTTAAGTCTTAATGCTGTTCTACGCGGTGCAAGCTGTGAAGATCTGCTATTTGACGCGGTTGGTTATGCTCGAAATCCTGGAATAGTTTTAGTATAAAAGCGCTCTATTAAATTTGGTGTTCAGCCTATTTCGTTATAAGATATTTCTGATGCCAACTCCATATAATACCGGCATGATCTAGAGATAGCCTCCGGAGTGTTTTATATGCACTGCTTTTACAGCAGGACGAGCATTACATGATCTTTTACTGAGGAAGAACATCTTTTCGTGGACCTTGTCACATGTAATTCATAGGGTCACACTTAGGTACTTTACATAAGTAGTTTTTGTGACCGGAACACTACCCACCGCGTATAGAAAGTCTAGTGACATGTCTCGACAGTTAAAAACATGGAAGTTGTTTTGACTGCATTGTTTCATTTCCCAATTAATGCATGAGGCCTGAATGAATGATAAAGGTTTAATGGTTTAATTGAGTCTTATATGAAATCTAAAATAGTAAAGCAGCTTTCATGGTTTTTCTATGAGTAAAGCATGGTACATTTCTTTTAACTGTGTAACAAGGACAGGTGCAGCGCTACAGCACTAGTGTTACTTTGTAACTGCCTTGTATTTTAAAACTACGTCTTAGGAAGCAGCTGTTTTCCTTCCAGATCCATATAGGCATCGACGTTAAGGAATTTCCTGAGCAGCAGACATTCGCCGTTGATGATCTCACGATCGACAGCGCCGAGTGTCCACCTGGTAAGCATCTCATACACAAATAACAAACATTCCATTCTGGGTGAAATTGCTTCGCTTCTCGCGACAGACACTTTAAGCTTCAAAATGAACGCCAGAAGGAACAAGGGCGCTCTGCGCAAGTTTCGCGGTGAACAAATCGATTAGCAGTAGCTTCCAAACAAGGCTATGCATTTTATTATATTCGCAGCATAAAAGCAAAATTGGCAGATGTTCTCCAGACATTCACTGGAGAACAGTAAATTTACAGCTTTAAAATTTACTGCTTTGGTAAGCTTTATACTGAAAGAACAATTTGAAATTTTGCTCGGTTCTCATTAAACAACCACTTACAGAACCAGCTAGCTCAGAACAATCATTGCAACAGAGAACAGCACTCGTGCAAGGAATATTATGCGAATGTCAGCGAATGGACTCACCATTTCTATTCACCCATGTTCTTTCCTCCTCGCTCATTATGTTCGACGCCTGACTTCTCTTGGATTGAAATGTCTCTTCTGCCTTTACGACTTTCATTTCGACGCGGCATTGCACCTCTGCGTTGTTCTCAAATAGTTCACTTGTATTTAGATTCAGAGAAGATACTATTCCGCCGCCTGAATACTGTATGCAAGTCGCATCAAAGCCACTGCATCACATTTGTGAACCGAGACATCAAAAAAAAAATTTCACATTAAAAAATTTTGCACAAAATTTCACAGTGATTGAAAATAGCAACACAAAATAATGAGATTTCTCCAATAAACAATCGAAAGACGGTGGACTCAATTTTTGTTTCAAAGATGCACATGACGCAAAATCTCAGGAAATTATTGCTAATATTGCTATTGCTAGTTAACATTATAACGCTCCCTGCTCCCGATATGAAGAATTATTAATCTTGGAAAACCTGAAATCTGAAACTTGGCTACTGAGCCAGAGTTTCCGGGTTCGAACCCGACCGCGGCGGCTGCGTTTCGACGGAAGCAAAACGCAAAAGGCGCCCGTGCGCTGCGCGATGTCAGTGCACGTTAAAGATCCCCAGGTTGTCGAAATTATTCCGGGGCCCACCATTACGGCACCTCTTTCTTCCTTTCTCCTCTTACTCCCTCCTTTGTCCCTTCCCTTTCGGCGCGATAAAGTTGTCTGTCGGGATATGTGAGACAGTTACTGCACCATTTGCTTTCCTAAAAAAAAAAAAAAATTGGAAGTGGCTTAGCTCGGCTATGCCAGGATATACGTAGCGAAAGCTAAGGCATAGCATGGTTAGCCTTGGTTAATCGATTGCAAAGCCAAATTAGTCTGGTTGTTTGGCTAGCTGTTGTCATGTGGTTCGTCACGCAGTTGGTCACGTGGCCAGCGCGTGGTTGGTCACGTGGTGCGGTGCACCACGGTAAGAATGCGAGTACTGAGAAACTGCGAGTTCGTGGCCAATGTAGCTGTCGCTACAAAACCAAACTTCAATTTCAAATCATGGCAATGTTTTGGCCAATCTTAGAAAAACTTAGTCTTCGCTGTGTACACAATCGTGTATGTACATAGCGTTGTAAACAGGTACCCATGGTTCTGTGTCGGGCAAAATCTTCATTTCCCATGTCATTCTGCAGCTTCCATTCAACAGGCTGTTATCAGTCCACATTGGACTTGTCATATATTATACGGTGCCCTGCGCCTACCAGTTAATCGCTGGTCATAGTCTCGCGTTGCGCTCACCAAGCATTACATGCACAATGCCCGCCGGGTGTCACCAGAAGCAAGGCAAACCCAGTTATGTCCACTGTTCCACAATGGCCTCTCCCGCTCACCTCCAATTTGCCTGGTCCCGCGTCACTAGCGGCTACTTTATCCCCGCAAACTTCCGTATCTCCTGAGTGCACATGACTGCTATGCCGGTTTCCATGACGTTAATCTTGTTTAAGAATGTACTCCTCTACAGCGAATGGTCATCGCTTATTTCAATGCGTTAGAAGGGTGAGTGCAAGCAGAAATGGCTACCGCCATCTGGCACTAGCCAGTGGCATGTTCCCCACCAGGCTAGGAACGAACTTAGTACACTGCTTCGGATATAACAAACTATTGTATGCCACCTCGGATATAACAAACCTTCGTGTGTTAACCTCGGATATAATGAAGTTTCATGTGGGGCCCCGGATATAATGAACCAAACTATGCCACCTCTTATAATGTAACAAACTTTTTGTCTGGGCCTTAGATTGAACGAACTTTGTGTGTTGACCTCGGATAGTGTGAATATAAGTGTACCACGCCAGATATAAAAGAAACTTTCGTGTCTGGTCTTCGCATGTAACGAATTTACTGCGTTGACCTCGGATATAATAAACCTAAGTGTAACAGCACGGATATAGCAATCTTCAGCGTGTCAACCTCAAATATAAGAAATGTTTGGTTCCTAACGCATTCAAAGATCTACCAAAGATCCCCTCAGAGTGTTCTGTTTTGTATGCTCTGGGCGCGTTAATTTTAATTCATTTAATTCAGCCAGGATATTGGTAACTTGTGTTTGTTTTCGAACACATTCCGTTCTGTTCAGTTCTCCTAGCGCTTCAGCAATCATTTTTTATTCTATAGCTCGCTGCAGTGTGCTCAATTTGTTGAAAGCCTTTTCCTTAGCCTGCAGCACAACGACTCTAAGGTCAGCAATAGATTTGGTACAGATTAGCCTCGAACGTACAAGACGTTCCACGCGCGAAAGGAAAGGGAAGTTATGTGGAATCAAACTGCTAGCATGCATTCTCGACTCACTGTGAGCTTCTCCCTAGCATCGAAATTTTAATTTTATAGACTGCTACATTTCCCAAGATCACCTAACGAGACAAATGTAATCTTGTCTGAAAGGTCGATAACATACAGAACGAGCAGTGATGTCTTCGGTTTGCATGTTCAAACGTACTGATCCTATTCCTCCTTTTCTTTTAATTTATATTGAATGTTAACAGCTCCGTAAAGGATCAAGAAATGTTCATAGTTTTTCTTCATAAATTATAGTGGAGATGCAAATACTTTGAAAATTATCGCTTACTTATCGTTCACTTAAGGGCTCGGTGACCTATTGTGGAGACATTAATACTAATTTAGTTGGCATATTTTCGATGATACGCTGCAACTGCACTAGTGCAATATTTTTGTTGTCGTGACATCTCGGAAAGAGGGTGGTGTTACTTTCTTGAAAAGTATTTATGTTTATATTTCTGTGAAGTTCAATTCATGTTGTCTTCCTGAAACACTTCCGCACTGGAAGGCAGTGCTTCCATTCCGTAGTCTGTCGCCTCGATTAAGAAGCAGAACTTATGTCTGTTGGCAGAATGTTTGGAACAAGATGCCGCTTGCGTTGGGCTTGCTCCTGGCAATACAGTTACCTAGCAGCATACCTACTGTGAAGCCAGAGATAAAATTCATGTGATCAAAACGAATTCTTTAGCATCGGCATCATCTGTTGTATTCTGGGCTATTTTGAGGATGAATCCTTGGAGCAGTCAGCTGATATCGTTTGGCTAGCGTGCTAGAGAAACGGCATACTGTTGAAGACATTGCTACAACTCCAGCTGCAAAACTTTCCAGCACATGTTACTCACCTATAACAGTGTGATAATGGCATCATCATGAGACAATGATGCGTGATAAGGACGTCATGTTTATGGGTGCAATGATTGATTAACCCAGAGCAGAACGTTCTCAGATTATTTTGAGCCGATTGTTTTCAGCACTGTTGCGAGAGTAGCAAATTGACTTCAAGCCATACACCGAGAAGCGGCAGGAAAAATACGTTGTTTCGCCTTGAAGTTTCACCAGAAGTTGAGATTACTGTTGCGGTAAACCATCGAATTTGCAGGATTTGACAAGATTCACCTTTTCCCAGGCGTCTGAAATTGGCACCTTTAGAATCGAATCCTCCAAAATTCAGTGTGTCATAAATTTTTGTACTTAGAACAAAAACAGATTTTATTTTTCCGAAGAGTTTCAATTTCTACAGCCATAATAATTGGGGATAAAGATACCTCTCTACATTTTTTCCCCTCCTGATATATTACAAATACGCTCAGTGGTATGAAGCCAAAGTGTCTGCGGCAGTGTTAGCATGAACAACAATTTTTCTCGCTGCCAGAGCCCCGTTAAAGAAATAAATTGAACTCCTTTGACGTTCTCTCTCTTTGAAATAAAAGGGACTTACTGTTTTCCTAGAATGTCCATTTGACCTAACTACCGCTTGCTGGGATTCCTTTCAGAGCCTCACGACGGGTCATGTGACTTCTCAAGGGGCGACACTTGCGGCTACGACCTCGGAAGCGGTGGCGACGACAAGTGGGAGGTCGTAAAAAAAGCACCATTCAGCTCGCTCGGTGAGGCCTCGTTATTTCATTTTGCCACTATTATACGCAGTAAACCTGGACGAAAGCATTTTTCAACGGGAAATATTGTATGAACGCACTGATTTCATATATTGTAAGATTTCATGATAACAATCGATATGTCCGCAGATCGCCCCTAGGCAGACTTTCATTTTTTTTTTTTTGCTAATAAGATTCAAAAGCTTTCCCCATTGTTTTTCTATGGCAGCTTTAAGTACGCGATGCGAGCGATGGAAAAATTTTAAAAGAAAGATTTTTGCTACGGATCAGAAGAATTAACAGTCCCCTACAGTTTTTCCTTAACAGTACCTTACAAAATTCAAATATTCAAAATTTTTGCCCAAGAATGCTCGACACGACAACGCAAGCTGGTTTTCCCTGATTTATCTCAGTTTAGCGTTGTGCTCGTCACGCCTGCAATTCACCTGCTTGGAAATGCGCCCGCATATAAAGGCTCAAGCAGAAAGATTGGCCCTACATTCGAATCTGCGGCGGAGGCCGATATAGCATCCGAAATTGATCCGGAGGCCCCAGCTCAGAGCATCATGCTACTCTTGCTTTATTTCACTTATGAATCGCCCAATCATTTATAGGCTACCGCAGTTTTGTGAGTGGCGTCGAGTTCAATGGCAATCACTGCAAAACTTCAATAACATAAGCACAATCGTGATGGCGTCATACGTGGCGTCGTCCTTTGTTCGCGCACCAGACAAAGCCAATCGCTCGTCATACCCTGAGTGTAGGCAGTTGTAATGTTCACGTATATAGATTTTGCGTGTAACCTTTTTGCGCTTTTTCTTCTCAGCCAGAGCGTTATTTTGTTTCTTTTTTTTTAACATGGGGAGCGATTTTTACGCGGTGCACTTAGTAACAGCTAGCCCTAAGTGGCCCAGGCTTTCATGAACCACAACAATACATGCAACAGTCTGTGTATACTGCCGCGTCGCGTTGACAACAGGAAAGAAAGCTGACTTAGAAGTGAGACTGAATTAAGCTATGCGTATACGCACGCTTAATGCACATGCCCAACTAAAATTGTCGAGTAAATATATTCAGGCAACATTTGTATACAGTTCCACTGTCAATGTTGGCCATTCGGCTCCCAGGAGAGCCCAAAGGGCACCACTGGAACGCAGACCCAGGCCTCTTTATTTCTTTATCAGCATGGACCAATTCAGCGAGGCTATTGTGGTTAATCTTCTTGCCTTGCAACTTTGCTTTTCTCTCAGCTGTTGCAAAAATCAGGCTTTGCGAGCATCGTTGAGAAATGGGACTGTTATCTTACATATGCAGTTGAAAACAAGCAGCCGCGGTGGCTCAGCGGTTATTGCGCTCGGCTGCTGGCCCGAAAGACGCGGGTTCGATCCCGGCAGCGGCGGTCGAATTTCGATGGAGGCGAAATTCTAGAGGCCCGTGTACTGTGCGATGTCAGTGCACGTTAAAGAACCACAGGTGGTCGAAATTTCGGAAGCCCTTAACTACGGCGTCCCTCATAGCCTGGGTCGCTTTGGGACGTAAAACCCCAATATACCAAACCAAACCAAACACTGTCCAGGGTCTGTGAGGATGCCAGTGGTGTTACCTCTACTGCATGGACAGCGCAGCTGCCTTTCGGATTGTGAAATAACAATGAAAAGTATTAAGAACTAAGCATGGTGTGCGATAAAACGTGAGAAGGCCTCGCACCAACAGGTATAAACAGGAAACGCAAATGGAAACTAAGATAACAGTTTTTCGCGGTGGTGCTCTAAATGATGATTGGCAAAAAAGGTACTCTCGCCAGAACTTAAAGGAAAACCATTGACGTCTATCCGCCCATACGGGTGGGTGCCTTGATCGCAGTGAAAACGAACGAACGGATGAGTGCATTATATGGGGCGCTCTTTCTGGAAGAACAGCTGTACATTCCTGTAGGCTTGCCTTGTGGCGGTTAATCGCTTGTAATAAGATTTTCAAGAGCGAGCGTTTTGATAACGATTATTGCCATTACAATCACACAATCACATGAGCCGCTTCGCAGTCGACGGGATAACCAGTGTCTTCATGGTGCTCAAATAAAGCGTGTGAGCGTGTATTGCTTCGGGCGACGCCGATTTGGTGTGGCTTGGGGCGGCTCTTGAAATTCCTGTTTTACCTATGTAGGCAGCGTCACAATCACGACAATGTACTACCTAGGGACATGCCCTCGATAGATAGCTTGCTCAATCGGTTCCCGAACATGTATGCGTCGTTCTGAATAACAAAAATACGTTAGAAATTGTAATAAACAATTTTGAATCACAGCAGTACTTAAGAGCCTAATCAAGCACGCGTGCTAGTATTAGCTTCATGGCAGGCTCATTATGGTTTGCAACGGTTCAAGCTTTACACTCTTCTAATAACGTGCTGTACGATGAACTCATATTAGCACTTATATGCAGTAAACATATGTTTTATCCGTGATAAAATTGTGCATGGTCAAACATTCGGTACAGAAACGGGGTGAAAGGTGAACAAAGTGGCATTAATCCGAGCAGGTGCCTTGCGGGCAAATTAAGGAACG
Organism: Amblyomma americanum; assembly: GCA_030143305.2. Taxonomy (NCBI): domain Eukaryota; kingdom Metazoa; phylum Arthropoda; class Arachnida; order Ixodida; family Ixodidae; genus Amblyomma; species Amblyomma americanum. The sequence continues at coordinate 53,576 of JARKHS020010553.1, read as the reverse complement.
CAAGCAGGTATCCTACTTTTACTGTGGCACCCGCGCCTTCTAATTAACGTTGCTATTTCGTCAAGTCAGAAGTGCATACTCGTTCCGGCGCCTAATGTAAAAAAACTGGTTGCTCTAATCGATGCTTAATGGTTACGACATAATAACCGGCGCGGAAAACACAAAGAACCTGAAGAACCGTTTACAGACCAAAGCGAGAGCTGGCATCTGGTTTAAGTTCAGTCTAAGAAGTGGAATCGAAAAATTCCTCCGAATAATCTGAAAAATTTCATAAGCGATCGCTTCGTTGATACCAAGCTTTCTTTATAAGAAATTGTTAGGCAAGTTCATGACCATCCAAAAAATCCACAGACACTCAAAATCCTGCACTCAGTGCGCCATGTTGTAGATTAAAAAATCCGACACCTTCAGAAACATCTAGAGTATAAGTAGTTCTGGGTGCGGCTATTTCTGGCCGTGCGGCCGCCGTGGTTGCTCAGTGGTTATGGCGCTCGGCTGCTGACCCGGAAGACGCGGGTTCGATCCCGGCCGCAGCGGTCGAATTTCGATGGAGGCGAGATCTAGCGGCCCGTGTACTGTGCGATGTCAGCGCACGTTGAGAATCCTCAGATGGTTGAAATTTCCAGAACCCTTCATTACGGCGTCCCTGATAGCCTTAGTCGCTTTGAGACGTTAAACCCCCAAACCAAGCCAAGCCGAATGCTCAGAGGCAGGAAACAACGCTTAGACTTCCAAGGAAATCAGATGGTTTTTAAGCACGAGGGAAATCTTCCAAGCTCTCCATACGTTATGAAGACGATAAGAGTAATTTGAGTTTATGAAGGGTAAACAAGATGAACTAGAACTAGTGCGCAGACCAATGTACTTACCTAAAGGAAATACACCCAAAAAGCAGCGTAAATCTGGCTGATGGGCGTTGGACGATTCTGACTTCTAAGGTAGTGCTAAACAATTACAGGGGACACTTAAACTCCGCCTTAAGGATATGGCGCGATAGCGTGAATGAGTTAATGGGGGAATTGATCATTCTCCATTTTACGTTCATAGAGCCCAAGGAGTCCTCTCATCACTCCTTCCGCAATGGTGCAGCGGTTAAGCGATGCGACACTGCCTTGCGATGGAAGGCGAAGGCGGGGCTTGTGCAACCCAAGTGGCTCTTCTCGAGAAAACTCTCGCGATCAATCATTAACAGCCACTTGCCATGGTGGCCAGTTTTCTCACAATCCGTTGGGCACGTTGTGATGACGGTGCAATGTCACGTCACCTAGGTGGCCCACGTGAGTTCCTTCTCCGGGGGATGGCCGCCTTGGCCCCTTACTCCGCCCTATTATTTGCTCACAACACCGACGCCGGATTTTCCGCGTAACGGGGCCTTTAACGTTGTCGTGTTGGAGCGGAAATAATGAGGATGAGCGTTTTCCGTGGATCGACTTATTTCGTGCGCGGAAAAGAAGAAATACAGCTAGAATCTGGGTGCTTCTAGCGCTGTTCCTGCAAATGTGCGGCCGCTGAGCACTAGAAAGCACCCTCAGAGACAACGCCGGCGTAAAATAAGCGTTCACAACGAGAGGATTTAAGGTAAGGACGGAGGTTGCGAGAATTATCACGGTTAAGCCGGAGCTTATTAGAAAACTTCTTTGGCATCAGTGACACAATGTAACGTTTCACTCACCTCCGTGCATCCGTTCCTGCATGGATGGATGTATGGATGGAAGGTAGCAGCGTCCCCTTTGAAACAGGGTGGTGACAGTTGCTACCGCGCTCGCCTTTCTTTTTCTGTACTTTTATGTCCAAGAAGCACCGCAGTGCGCTGCCATTAACAGGTATATGCCCAGCACTAACATCCGCCAAGTGGTAGCATTATGCTTATAACCCTGTGCTGTCATAGAGAGAGGAGCTCAAAACTGCACAGAGCATACTATAGTCTTGTGAAAGCAAGTGGTAGCAAACACTTTCTTTTGGGATTCTTAGGTTTAAGACTAACGTGATGGGAAGATATGTCTTTCGTTGTTAACAATCGTGCTCTTCCTAGCGCTAATAACGACAGAAAACAAGCACCACACGCACTCTATACGAACATGTAGCCACATTTATGTTCGTGGTTATTACTGTAGTAAAAAGTGATTCCAAAGTGTCGTTTTAAACCTCTTCTATGTTTTTTTTTTGCAGGCGCTGTGAAATTAACCGCTAGCAGAGGTGTGCAAACGACAGCTGCCCTAACGTCGCCGAATATCACAGGCAGCCGGGGCAACGTTTATTGCTTGAGCTTTCGCTATCTTGTTGGCCACATCCCCAATGTAGGACACAATTACTACATTGAAGTGAGCGTGAAAGGTAAGATATTTGTCTAGATTCTGCGTCTTCGACGTTAGTAAGCTTTGCTGCTCCTTTCTTAAGGCACTCCTCAGAAGTATTAAGGAAGGCGCCCTATTTGACCAAAGAAAAAAATTATAAGCAAAGAAGCTATACGACACAGTTACGCATTGTGATTAAAACGTATCGACATCTAAGAGGACTTGTTTGGCGAGGCGGCTCGCTGTAGTAAACGCGCAAAAAACTGGAGGAATCGCTTAAGCTCCGCCATAATGGTATGACGCATTAGAATCAACTGGTTTGCGCCCACATATACGGAAGTGGTTATTCTCTAATCAGCATTCATAGATCACTGAGAGTCCTCATACCACTCCTGGCGTCGCGGTGCACAGTTTAAGCAATCTGCCACTGCCCTGGGATGTTAGGTGCGGCCACTGGTTGGGATTGTGAGACCCAGTTTGCTCTTCGCGAGCAACTTCTTGCGATCAGTTATCAATATAACTGCCACCTGCGACAGTGGCCAGTTTGCTCACAATCCGGTGGAAAGGTTGCGAGGACGCCACAAGGTCATGTGACCTAGCTGCTCCACCTAGGTCGCCGGAACGGCCGGTTGCTCCGTCCGCTCCGTCTGCGATGCTTCAAGATGTTGCCAACGCCGGCGCCTGGCATTTTTTTTTTCTGCATGGGGGTACTAACGCTCTCGCGTTAAAAAAAGGCTACAAAGACGAAGGCCACAATACGAGAAGTACAAGCAGGAGCGCTGCATTTGCGCTCCGTTTAGCATTCTGCACCACTGCCTGTCCCGAAGCGGATTTTTACGCGATAGCGTACACAGCTAGTAGTCGGCACCGCGTGTCGACTCAGAAATAATCAGGGGCTGCGTAAAAAAACAAAAACAAAATTTATCATGATATTTTCTGGTGCTAGTGATTTATGATTGATTGGTGTGTGATAGGCGATGACGAATTAATGAAAAACAGGGTTATTTTATTCAAGAAATTAAGACGAGACAGTGCCTTGGTACAGAGTGCAAAAGGCGAAAATCGATCCGCCTTACTGGGCCCGAAGCACCACTGGAACACAATAGCAAGGAGCACTTACATACACATACATAAAGAATATAATGATCACAATGTAGATGTTTGTACAACACAACTTTCTAATATAAACATTCATTCTATTCTTCTTAATCAGAAAACACGTCTAAAAAATCAGAGAAGAGGACAGTGCAAGAGAAGACAGATGAAACTTATCTACAGAAACTAATTGTATACCTAGAAAAAACAAAAGAAAAAATCACAGAACCAAGCAGTGCAAGGGCAGACACAGATCCAACATATGTATAGAAACTAACTGTATACATAGAAAATAAAGCAAATGTGTGATCATTAGAAAGATGTAAGCAAAAAAAAAATTATAGTGCATTTTCCAGAAAGTAACTTTTCGCCTGCTTACGAAAAGCAATGAGAGAGGAAGATTTCTTCATAATATCAGTTAACTCGGGATGGAAGATCAAAATGTTTAGGAATTGCCAGTTCAAAGACTGCATACCATAGTTTGTCCTGTTTCTTGGTGTCTGTATATTTGTGCGTTTGAACTCATACTCGTATCGTATTTGATCGGTCGTGTATTTAGGAAAAAAATTGTTGCCGATTGGCTATGAGTTTCAAGAATGCCGCCTGAGGCAGTCGCTCATAATATAATGTTTGTATATGTAGTATTCGGTTCTTGCTGAAGTAGGAAGATTTGGAGTTATATCGTGATAAAATTTCAATAAAGCAAATAGATGTGTTTTGCAATAAACAAAGGCTTTTAAGATTAGTTTTCTCAGTGACTCCCTAGATAAGTAAACAATAGTGCGACCTAGAATGAACTGCACTGAAATAAATCTGGCGCCTTAGCCGGAGCGATAGAAATGGGCGAAGCCTGTTCAGCATTCCAATACATTGTACTATGGTATGCTTAATGCGCTCAATATGTGGTGTCTAGCGGTGATTTTCGTGCAATTGTACGCCTAAGAATTTTACTTTCGTAACGCGCTCCAAAGGTCGAGACTGCAAAATTATCGGATTAGCGAGGTGAATTGGTCTGTTGCTAGAAGAAAATAAAATATATTTGATTTTATTAACATTGAGTGCTAGTTGGTCGGCTGCAAGCCACTGTGACAAATTCGTCAGCCATAGGTGTATAGTAGCAACTGCAGGTTATAAACTAGGCGCAGAAAAGAAAACGCTGGTGTCGTCCGCATACAGAATGATTTCCGGCGTGCCTGGTATGGATAAAATGTCGTTAATATAGAGAAGGAATAACATAGGGCCCAGTATGGAGCCTTGCGGTACAGAATATTTTATATTTCTCAGTTCGATTTAACGTTGTTGGCAGCGTCATATTGCGAACGATTTGAGAGATAAGTTTCTAGTAGAGTAAGGTAAATGCCAATTATTCCATAGACCGGGACTTTTTTAATAAGTATGTCATGTTTAATGGAGTTGAACCTTTGCTGAATTCAAAAAAAATATGGCCTGTGTATAAATATGAGTTTCTGTGTTCTGAATTAGTGTTTCTTTTATACTAAGTAAGGCAGATTCAGCTGACTTATGTTTCTGAAACTCATTCTGACTGATACATATCAAGTTGTGTTTCTGTAGATGACTAGTAATCCGAGAATTAATAACCTTTTCAAAAATGTTTGAAAACAACGGAAGTACTGAAACTGGCCTGTAATTTCCAAGATCGTTCACCGTGCCGCCTTTGTAAAGAACAACCACCTTCTCTATTTTCATTTTCCCTGGAAAAATGCCCATTGTTAAAGTAAGATTTGCTATGTGACAGAGCACAACACATATTGTCAGAAATCCTTTTCATTGGTGCTGCTCTGATACCATCATAACCAGAAGAGCAGTTGTTTTTTAAACTATATATTAGGCTGCAGATTTTGGCAGGGCTAGTTGGAGACAAAAACATGGTACCTGCTAGCCTATGCTCTAAGTATTTCTCAAAATGTCCGGAGTCAGCCCCATCACAATTTCCAAAAGTTAAAAAGTGCTTGTTCATTACATTGGCAAGAGCTTCACCTTTTAGAACCCCCCCTCCCCCCCTCCCACCCTATTTTTATTTCAACCGGAATTTGTGTTTGCGATTTTTGCAGTTTTTTTTACAGTACGCCAGGTTTTCTGCGGATCATAGTAAATTTCAGAAAACCTTCTACTGCAGTAATGAATTCAAGATTTCTTTATGTTCGAGCCTAATTTATTCCTAACTTCTTTATACTGTTCTAGAATTGACAGATCTTTCGTTTTTATAAATCTGCCAAAAAGATGGTTTCGGGCTCTTATGCGCTATACTAAGTCAGAAGTAATCTAATGTTTTCGTGGTCTTTTGCACTTGGTTAAGATTGCTATAGGAAAAGCGCAATTGTGCAACTCTATTATTTTTTCTATAAATATATTGTTTACCAGATTAGGGTCGATTTCGCAAAGACAGTCGTTGTAATTTACATGGGAAACTAAGTTTTGGAAGTGTTGAGTTTTTTCGTGTGTTATAGGATGAACCATAATATCCGAGGATTTAGGTGCAGTGATTCATGCACGTGATCTTGGAATAAAACAAAAATTTGACAGGTGTTCACTAAAATCGCTTAACGAGACACCTCACGTCGGGTCCTGTTCGTCGCAATTAGTCCAGCATAAATCAACTAGGGTCTCACTCGAGCTAGTAACACGTGTAGGCACATTAATAATGTAATAGGAACCATATAAAGATATGATGTCGAGAAAATAACTTGTTGCCGGTGATTGTATCAACACATTGATGTAGAAATCGCCCATAATTGCAATTGGTTTCTTATAAGAAGACAGCATATCTAATATATTATCAAGAAAAGAACAAAATTCTTGTATAGACGCAGAAGGAGGCCGATAAACAACATCGAACACAACACCAAAAGCGTTTCATAGTGAAAACTTGAAAGACTGTACTTTGGCATAGCCTCATTTGAAAGATTATTTTTAATTTACAGTGCAACTACAGCGCCTTTCTGATTTTTCCTAGACATTGTTTCGCATCTGTATCATTCGAAGTGGACGATGTCTGCAGCATCTGCATACCATGTTTCACTGAATGCCAATACGTCAAAGCAGTGGTTTAAAGAGGATAAAAAAATGTTGTCCTCCTCCTCCTTATTTCTTAAGCTCCGCACGTTTGCGTGATAAAAGGCAAATGTGGACCGGGTGTTTGTGGCCGATTTTAGAACATCGAAAGAACTAGAATCGTGATAAACACAGTCTCGTGTTACGAATGACATTCCGTGAACAGTTCTCACCAAGAGTGATAGAGCAATGCTATCACTCTATTTTAATGAGGTCATTTTTATCTCGGATGCAAATGGCGTTCTGGCCTGCAGCCTTTCGCACAAGGACATGGCCGTTTTTATTTACCTTTTTCGCGTGCCAGCCGGCATAGCTGCTTATTCATGGGTGTGAGATTACCAAGGAAGCCTATCTCTGGGGCGTCAGTTTGCAGGCGTGAGCGACAGTTCATCCACGCTTCTTTCAGATGTGTTGAAACAAATCGGACAAGTAGCCCAGATTCTTTTCCCTTTTTTTGCGGAAGACGATGCAGAGCGTCATCACTGTTCGCCAACAGCGGAAGCTCGAGCTTGCTGGCCAGGCCGTTTATCTTGTCAAGCAGGTTTTCATTTGCCTCCAAGTTGAAGCCGTGATCCTCCATATTCTGCCTTCGACTATACTGCTGTAGCTAATTGAGCTTTTTTTTAAGCTCTGTGGTGTCTGGTGCATTTCCTGCTCAATAGCCCCAACTTTCTTCTGCAAAAGCGCAACGTCGGTGGCCTGCTTGTCAAGCATACTTAGAATGGTATCATACTTGTCGGAAATCATTTGTACTGCTTCCTCAACGCCATTGACTTTATCGACTGCCTGTGCAAGGGCGTCGACCTTATCCACAAGAGGAAGCAATAAAGCGAACTTTTTATTTAACTCAGTAAGTCTGAGCTCGACATTAGATCCTTGCGTTTGCTCGGACAGATTTACTTGCCGCTTTTGAGCTGACTCACAGGTTGGACAATTCCAGGTAGACATAAGTGTTTCTCCTTTGCTTTTGAGATGCCTCGCCGTCATACCAGAATATTTCCGAGGTGGCACGGGTAATAACACGAGACGCAAGTTAAAAAACACTGTCATAAGGTACCGGGTTGTGACATGCCATACAATCCATCACAGAGCAAAACTCTGAACCGCAGCAGCAACACTGGGCGTAAAGACATTACTAGCTATACAAAAGAAGTGAAGCGTCAGCAGCCTGCGAAGGACAGTAGACGGAGTTTAATCGTGTTGTCCAGTGTGGTCCACTGCTGCTGCGTGCGAGTGCCAGCGGATCGCTGACGCGCTTCTTTTAAATGCTGCGCCTGGGGTCCTGGCCTGCGCAGAACACTCAATGCGCAGAATCCCTGGGAGATGATCAGGCTGGCGCACTTGTCATTAGGCTTGCATATACTTCGGAGCTTCCAGGTGCAGCCTGCGAAGGATAGTGCACGCAGTTTAAGCGTGTTGTCCAGTGTCGTCCACTACTGCTTCGTGCGAGTCAAAGGTGTCAATGCTCCGAATGAAAATCCAATGCTTGATGATGCTAATTAAGAAAATTTAGAGTGCGTTGTTGATCAACTGATTAAATGAAACAATTGAAAAAGATAAAAATATATTCAGAGTGTCAAACTGTTCAGAACAGAAAGCCAATGTTTGCTGGTGCTATGTATAGGTCTCTGTAGTCGTCCGAATAAAATAATCTTGAAAAAAATTCAAAACAGCCGCATCAGCATCAAATGGCTCACCAAGCGGCGTACACTATCGCGTCAACTCATAAGAGCAGCATAGGAATCCTTCAACGTTTTACAGCGATAGCTGTTAGGCTCCCGTCCCGGGTTTTCTCGTCGCCGTCGTCGTCGGCGTAACCGGTGGGTGCGTTAATGCCACTGTCTACCTGGGTAGCATAAGCCTACCGGTGGCTCTGCTTCGAACCGCCACCTGCCTGTGCAGGGGTGCATAACTTGACCACTACACCAGTGCGCCAGGAATATGCCCTCAAAACAGGAAGAAGAATCTTTGCTAACGTGCCTTCACATCGCTACAGTGGGAATCTCGCCTACCACGTAAATAAGTTACTTATAGCAAAATAACGAGATTCACACCATACGAGGAGGCTTCGGACGCCCAGTCCCCGTCTGGTTGCGTGGTATAAAGCAAATGTCACGCAGTCATTCCTGGACCGTAACTGTGCACCGAGGCTAGGTCAAGCGCCTCCGGTGACGTGCTGGCGGGGGTAGCTCCGCCTGCGCCGCTTGCCTTGGTGTCATTCCCGGCAGTACAACTGTCTCCTGAGCATGAACCAGACCTCCAAAATCCTGCCTTTGTTCAGTCAGATACGGCGCCTGCCCTGCCTTCTCAAGATGCACACCAGACCATGAGTGGTATGCCCTCTGGACAGAACACAGATATGGCTCCTCCGCCTATACTTCTGGATCGACTCCCGACCGTTCTACGTGAGACGCCGAGCACTCCAATGGACCTTTCATCAGCACCGCTATTCGGCCCGCCGGGCAACCGCTGTTCTCAAAAGCGCCCTTCGGGAGATGCTGTAGCGGGTTTCTCTTCGGCCGGCGGCGGCTCGCAAGGCAAGCGTTCCTGCCTAACCATAGACCGCCCAGTTGTGTCTACCCGCCGCTCAGTCAATTACAAAACGACTATCAAACCTCTGGAAACGAAAAGCCTTACAGACATAATGAACAAGATTCTGCAGGCGAATCTGGCTGCGTGTCTCGGAGCGAGAGGTTTTCGCGGCTTTACGGCCAGAAAATGCCCAATATCATTGCTGTGTGGCTCCCGACCTTGGCTGCCGTGGAAGGTCTGATAACGCTACAATGCATTACAGTTGCCAGCGAGGTCTCGGTGCCGGTACAGGTGCACCTTGTTGATAGACCCAACTTACAACGTTCTGTTGTCTACGACGTCGATGTTAATGAGGACCAGGCCACCCTTCAGCGTGAGCTTTACTGTCCCACCCACCAAGCGATCCAAGCGCGTTATATGGGAAACGGGCGCTCTTGCATCGTCACCCCGCAAGGCCCACTAACACCGCCAGCTTGCTTGTACTACTAACGGGCGCATTTTAAAGCCTCGGCCATACAAACTACCGCTGTCTATTGCTGCAGTTGCTTCAGACCTGGCCACATGCGTAGACGCTGCCCTTTCACAACTCAAATGGAACCTGCGCCGGGAGGCGCAGCGGCCTGCAGATGTGGCCTCTGCAAAACTGACGACCACGACATCACATCGCACACTTGCCCCATAAAGCAGAAGGCAACAGAAAAGATTCGTCGTGGGTACTCTAAGCAACTGACTGAGAATGTGAATACTTCCCCTGTACAGACCTCCAACCGGTTTGCAGCTCTTCAGTCGGATGATGACGAGTGGCCCGCACTTCAAGAGCTGCACTCGCACGAAACTGCTACTCAGCAGACTTATAGCGACAACGTGCGTAAGGACCACCGGCATCAGCAGGCTTCTGTGTAGCATCCCGAAATCTCCTAACGGCGGCATGGTAGTAGCTGATTACCAATCGCACGCCTTTTGCCAGAGGTCTCAAGGCATCGACAACATCGTGAACTGCTTGCGCGCCGCAGACATGCAGCGGGATCTGACACCGCCGCTAGAAATGACGAATCAGCACCAACCATGTCCCACCCGCCGGCTTCGTTCAACGCGCCTCCCAGGGTATCTGCTGCATTGCCAGATAACTCTGTAGCAACCCTGCTCCCCTTCATGAAGAACTAGTTATCCAACCTGGCATGTTTTCTCTTGCAACGCTTGAACTACTAACGGGAGAAGGCGCGTTTCGGCTTTCCTGGTGTGCTCCAGTGGAACAGCAGAGGCATCTCCACTAAAGTGGGGAAGATAAAAACCCGTCTTCGCTTGCACAAGCTCCAGGTGTGGGCCATGTTACTGCAGGAGACCAATGGCTTGCCAGAAGTTCCGGGCTTCAGTGGATACGCGTCGCCTTCGATGAACGACCATCGTGTGCACACTACCTCCCCTCCAGGAAAGGCGGCGGTGTACGTCGACATGCCTCCCTCTGGAAACCTAATGCACCTCATACAAGGAGGTAGTTGCAGTTGCTGCAAAATTACTCAGGGAAACTGTTGTGGTGGTATCTTACTACGTTAGACCAGCGGGTGGCGCTACCTCTCGTCTTAATCTGGGCTGGTTATTGACTGTGCGTAGGAAATACCCCGGGCGTCTGATTTAGTCGGAACTGACTTCAACGCCTCACACCCAGATTGATGGTACCCTACACCGAGCCCCCACGGTAGGCGTGTGCGGGATGCTTTCGCGGATGCGTTGTCTGTTCTTCTAAATCATTCAGGTTCAGCAACGCATGCTGTGCGTCACAGTCACAGTGCCACATATGCTCCAGATTTGACGTGGGGTTCTGGCTCCGGCACTCACTCGTGGCACCTTGAGCCTGACTGTTGGGGGCGTGACTACCACCCTATCATAATCGGTCTCCATCCATCACGTGCTCGCCGGCTACGCCAAAAGTGCGCGATAGTCAACTGGGATTGCTTCCGCTCTATTCTCCAGGATCTCCCTGTGGAGTCGTCACCATCACTTGTTGGCCGCATATAATGCGCGTTAAACAGGGCAACCATTTTCACCTGGGAAGACGTCAATCGACCAGTTCCAGAATCGGTCTGCTGAACTTGTGGGCTGCTCGCCGACAGGCCGAGCTGGTAGCCTTACGCGATCCCACATCAGCACAGGTACGTACAAGACTGAACAATATAACTGCTAAGGGTCGCAGATATGAACACGATCTATCACGACGGCAGTGGCATGCGCGATATGAGCAGTTTTCTACGAAGTCATGGAATCCATCTCTCTTGCGAACATTCCGTGCGATGGAACACGGTCACCGTCGTCCCGTCGCAGCTAGCGCCGCGTGCTTCGCAGCTAACTTGCCTCCGGGTGATTTCGCCAGAGGCGGCATGGAAGTTTTTTCCAAAATATGATGTGTTGCCGTCCTCAGCTACCACTTCTAACTTCGCAGGGATTCCAGCCCACGAAGATAAACTGCCATCAGCAGCAGACGCCGAGGATATTGCGCGTCCTTTTCTATGGCTCAGTTGCTTGCAGAAATGAGATGAGGCAAAACGAAAGACATCGCCCGGTCCGGATGCCATGCCACATGAGATGCACAAGAAGATAAATTGTGCTGTCCTTCCTCTACTTTTCGACACTATTAACAAAGCATGGCTAAAGGGCTTTGTTCCTGAGGCCTGGAAATTGGGCACTGTGATCCGAATTCCAAAACCAGGGAAGCCATCGACGGACCTTGGCAACTTCTGGCCTATTTCTTTAACGTCAACGCTGTGCAAGCTGAGAGAAAAAATGTTAGCCACACGACTATCGCTGTGGCTGGAGCACCACGGTTTTTACTACCTCGCCCCAAATTGCCTTCTGTCCATTCATCGGTACTGAAGGTGGTTTGGCTGTCTTGGCGTCGCAAGTTCTGTCATCAACCCACAGCCACGGAGTACGTCCCGTTCTCGCCATTGATAACGAAAAGGCTTAGGGTAACATAAGTCATGCTGCCATTTTGGATTATATTGACATGCTGCATTTCCCTCTTCTAGTACGCAATTTTCTAAAATCATTTCTGAATAATAATAATAATATTAATAATAATAATAATAATAATAATAATAATAATAATAATAATAATAATTGGTTTTTCAGAAAAGGAAATGGCGCAGTATCTGTCTCATATATCGTTGGACACCTGAACCGCGCCGTAAGGGAAGGGATAAAGGAGGAAGTGAAACAAGAAAGGAAGGAGAGAGGTGCCGTAGTGGAGGGCTCCGGAATAATTTCGAACACCTGGGGATCTTTAACGTGCACTGACATCGCACAGCACACGGGCGCCTTAGCGTTTTTCCTCCATAGAAACGCAGCCGCTGCGGTCGGGTTCGAACCCGGGAACTCCGGATCAGTAGTCGAGCGCCCCAACCACTGAGCCACCGCGGCGGGTATAAAAATGAAGGCAGATTTGCCATACGCCTCATTGGTGACTTCATAGGATCATTTGTCCCTGTTTGCGGTGCACCCAGGGTTCGGTACTGTTACCAACGCTGTTCAATATTGCCTTCATTCCTCTCGCGTGGCGCTTACATTATGTGCCTGACGTTAAGTTCTTACTGTACGCCGATGATATAACGATGTGGAGTACTCACCATGACCTGCTAACTCAAGCGGCGGCCCTAAAGTCAGCCTGAGATATTGCCGCCAATTACGTTATGTCTGTCGCCCTACAGCTTTCAGTGACCAAAACTACGTTCATGTCAGTGGCCAACCGCTGGGGACGGCGTTAACTCTCTGCCATGCAAATCTGTCTCCAACTATCTGGAACTCCACTTCAGGGATCTTCGACATTGAAAATTCTGGGTTTGTCGATACATCAGTCCTGAATAGGCACTGCCTGGCTTTCTCAGGCTAAAAAGCTGACGTTGCAGAATTTAGGCGTAATCAGACGTATTGCACCCAAAACCGGCGGCGCTCGCTCACATGTCGTGCGACATTTGGCGAATGCGGTTTTGCAACCACGCCTCATTTACCAAGCATAGTTCCAACACTTAACCAGGGCTCAGTGGGATTGTCTGGAAGCCGTCAATCGAGAGGCTATGAGAACTATCTCTTACCTTCCACGCATCACACCGATCGTGGCACTTCAAGAGAATGCTCAGCTTAACACCCTTGACGGGCTTGTGCAGCAGCGCCATGATGATCTTAGCATTAAGGCCACCATTTTGAACTCACCGCGAGCACTCCGGACTTACGCTTCATCACACACTATACTGTCGTCGCCACCCTCAGTTATTCCTCCATGGGACTTTGTGCAGCTGAGCGACAAAAAGACTACCGATCTATACCGACTAACCTCATCTTATGTGGCATCGTCCCTTCGCGAGAGAGTCGCGGAACAAGATATTCACCGATCCCGCGGCTCAATCATTATATATGAAGATGCCAGCATCCAGGGCTGTGAAACAACGACTGCAGTTTAATGTCCATGCAAGCCGGCACTTAACAAGACGGCCAGGTTTCGATTTGCGGAACCTCCTTCTTCCTTCTGTGCTGAGCTTGTTGCTATACAAGACGCGCTTCGCTCTGTGGCCGCAGTTACCTTGCTCCCTAAAGCCCATATTATCATCCGCACTGACAACCTTCAAGCAACATGTCTACTGCGACGCGTCAGCAAAAGCCCAGAAATCTGCCAGAATGTACATCATATGGCAGCTCGCATCCCACAAGCCATTCGAATTGAGCGGGTCCGACGTGACCTGCTGAATTCACAAAGTTCTGCAGATTCTGCCGCCTGCTTGGCGATCCTACCCACATCAATGCCTAAATTCTTCAGCATGGATGATGCTACCCTTCTTCTCAAAAGAAAGGAACACCTCCAGCGCTGCACACGTGCTCTCGACCCTCCGTGTGCGATAATCCTCCCCAGCGGTCTAAACCCGTGCAGAGCAGGCTGTACTCCGGACGATACGGGTCAGAGTGGCCCTCACTCCTGCCGTCGCTCGGACGTGGCCTCAATTTCACCACTTATATCCCCACCCAGGGAGTCCTGTCTGCAACTCGCAAGATACTGAGGCTGATATTGAACACTTGTTTTGGGCTTGCCCGGCGCTAAAGCCAACCAGAATTCGCCACCTGGCAGCAACGGGTCTCCAGCCGTACAACCCGTCCTCATATATTGCTCGGACGCAGGGGACACATCACCGCTCCCTCCTCGCCTTCATTAGATCGGCCCACCTCTTCTCCTTAATTTAAAACCCACCCACTTTTTTCTTGCTCTATCTATTTTCCCAGCTTAACTTATGCTCTGATACAGTAAATAACGTTATAAAAAATTCCCGAAACTAAACGCCGAAACAGCTATTATTGAACATCGCGTCACACAGTCGTAACCGTCCTGTGAGTTTTCTTTAATGGCGCTTTTAACATAAAAATAATTGTTGTCTAATCCGTGCTACGTCTAAATTAATCCACAAATGTAGCGTATGCTTGATCTTAAATGTTTTTATCGAATGCATACAAAAGGAACAACACAAGGAAGGTTTGCACTAGGTAATCTTTTACCCACTCTTTTCGTTACGATATTTTTAAACACCCACGTGCGAGCAGCAACGACGTAGCGCGTAGGACACGTCTACGTAGAATCGTCTGCTCTTAATGGCGTCTCGGCGCAAGCACCTCCTTTTAAAGTAATTCACTTTCAAATAGTGTCAGCCTTCCAGGTGGGATCAGTCTGACGAATGCAAACTACGAAGGCGCTAGCGATGACACAGACATATTTACAGACGTATTTATGCAGGTGAGATGCAACCCTAGACTCACAAAAATAATCACGCACAAAGCGAAGAAATGTGTGCACTACAAGCACTTGAGAACGCAGATAAGCGCACATGCGAGGAAGGCTACGAACTCGTGCACGCACGAAAGCAACAGACTAAAGAGAGGAAAGGATTTCTAACGCGATAGCGTTAAGGAGCTCGTGTCGCAGAAAATCATCCACCGTCGTCGGCGTCGTAGACTTTGAGCAAAAAATTCCTAAAGAAGCAAACTAGGAGGTAAGTGCAAGATTACGTGATCTTGTGGCGACGTCACAAGCAGCCCACCGGATTGTGAGCGAACTGCGCATCGCGGCAGGTGACAGTTAAATTAATGATTGGTGGCGAGAGGTTGCTGGCAGTGCTTTGCTGTCCTCAAGCCACCACGATAAGAGTCAATTTACCAGCTTCTCCATCAACTTAGCTACACGGGAGGTCAATGACACGGGCGATACGAGGAAAGGTCCGTCATGTCTTTGCCAGGCTTCAGTAATGAAACTACACGTGCCACCTTCCATGACGGAGGAACATCGCCATTCTCCCAAACCCGATTGATGAAGTTGAGGAGCTCCTTCCTGAGTTCCAAGGGCAGATTATTCAGCATTTGATTGGTGATGCCGTCGGGACCTGGTGCACACCGACGCCGCAGGCCACTGAGCGCAATCTGAAGCCCACGAAGTGTGAACGGGACGTCCATGATAGACCTGGAGGAAGCAGGTGGTGTATATATATCCATTCCTGAATTAGCACGCACGAGTGCGTCTGCAAATTCCTCTGCCAAGCACGCAATAGTTTTTTCCTTGCGTATTGCAAGAGCTTCAAACGGTTTCGAAGGGCGAGGTTCTCCAGCAAGGCTGCCAAAAACTCGCCATATTCTCGTCATCGGTGAGAACGCAGTAAAACTAGTGCAGAATGAGGCCCGTTGCGACATGTATAGCTTGTTCGTGTGCCGTCCAATGGCAGAATTGAGCTATTGATGGTCGTCTTCAGTTCCCTGTTTTTTCTTCCGCATGAGTTGGCGCTCCGCCATTCTCGCTGCGCAAAGGTTCCTGCTACTGCAAAGGTTCCTACTGCAAAGGTTCTCGGTCACTACTTAGCGACCGGGGGTGGATCACCAAAAGGTTCAGAAGATACGTCCAGGAACTTGTACGGATGTTGTCCTTGTGTTATATTCGCCTAAGATCATGTTCAGGCCCTGTTGTACGATGTGTCATGGTTTATGAATGATGGAGCGGATCATGAGAATTTCAGCTACGTTTGGTTAAGCGCCCTTCCGCCGGGTCCTCAACTCTGACCTCATCTCCTTCAGTGTGCAAACATACTCTGCGGCCACGAGCGATCAAGCTTAGCGACCATCCCGTTATTTTGATGATGATGATGATGATGATGTCCTCATGCTTAATGGCACATACGGCTTTATTTTTTCCCCTTGCTCTTATTCATATCCCACATCTCTTTCTTTGACGCCCACTGCTGTGCCGCTTACTAGGCGCCGTACCACCTCTGTGATATTTCTAGCTGCCGAAATAACAATCTTTTATCGAGGCTACACCGAGGTTCAGAAAGTTGTGGAGCGGGAAACTAAAAACCTTTCAGATTTAAATACTACACACGCCTATATCGAAGACCTAATTCTCGCTTATACCTGCTCGCTTTATCAGACACAACATGGGTTTTAGACAATGGCAAAAATGGGATCCGATTACGACCCTATTACTTGTGCGTTATTGCTCCTCAAGAGCTTGGACTAGCAGTTCAAGAATAATTAGTTTATTCTCGGTATTAGCGTTACTGAAGTGTTGGTGTATGTTTGCTCATCCACTTGGCACGACGAAGACTAAAGTGGTCAGGGCACAGAACATGTATACAAAGGTGACAAAACAAACATAAAGGCAAAACGAATAGGTCGATTTACGTTTGCAAATTATCATGTGCAAAAGAACGTACTGTCATGTACAAATGGCGATTGCGTCCGACCGATTAAATAGACGTTTTTAGCACACCGGAGGCGTATACCTGTTTACCGGACGCCGGCTGCGAACGCGCAGTGGCCCTGCTTGATCCCAACAGTGCTACTGCGCGTGCGCAGGAGGATTCCGGTAGACCGGTATACGCCTCCGCTAGTAGGTCTCCGGTATGCTAAATACGTCTAATGTCTGTACGGAGCGAGTATTCTGTCCAGCTGCCTCTTTCTTCTGCCGAGAAAGGCAGAGGGAGTGCCCAGAGTCGTCCTGACTCACGGATTCCTTGGCTCCAGCTGGGGTCCATGCTGAGCACCGCCTCGCGTTCCGCGGAAGTTCGTGGATTCAAACATGCACTTTGGGGCGCCAGCGCATGAAGTAGCGCTAGGCGGTTTTCCGTGACTGCAAAATTAGCCCAAATTATGGAACATACAGAATAGAAGATGCAAAGCGAGCGCTGCTAACAACTAAAGGGTTTATTTCAAGCGGAGCAATATATCAGAAGCCTTGTAAATATATAAAAAAAACACAAAAACACTCATGCGAGGATATTGAGCAGCAGCGGTTAAATGTCAGCTTGCTAGCAATCTAGGTAAGCCATTAGCGATCTTCTTTGATAACCAGCGGATGGAGGTGCGCTAACGCAATCTACGCCACTTCTGCTGATTGCGAACACTTCGAGTATTTTAGATGCGACAGCTAGGCGCCTGCAGCGCACCGCCTGCTAACGTCTATGCTTTATTCAGTTTTCGGGAGTGTGGCACCGCTATACATTCCTTGCTGCTAACTGCACAGCAGCGTCATCTTTGGAGGCCAGCCGAGTTTATAGAACGTTCCTCGTTCGTTTTCTTATAACTTTGCGAGTTAGAAGTCGCCTGTCTGTGCAGCAGATGTCTTGCACTGGCCCACTCACACATGTGCACCCATAAATCTTGGGCGGCCACCAGTTCCGATCGCTTTAGCATGTTGAGCCTGCTACTGGCTCAGTGGCTGCAGCGTTCGACTGCAGACCCGAAATTCGCCAGTGTGGTCACGACTACGGCGGCCATATTTTGACTAGAACGAAATGCTAAAGGCGCCCGTATGCTAAACGACTTTGGGGATAGAAATCGACTAGAAGCCCTCCGCTACGGCATGCTTCATCGCCCGTGTGTTGATTCGGGAGGTTAACCCCACAGATTACAACTTTACGAAGGATAACCGACAACAACTCCCCGACATGTTTAAGAGAAGTTGGAGCTCGCCGTGGCATAGTAGGTGGAACAGCGCAACCGGACGAAAGACAGAAGCAACGAGGAAACAACGCAGACTAGCGCTCGTCTGCGTTCTTTCCTGGTTTATGGCTTGTTGTCCAGTTGCGCTATTCCGCCAAATATGCACCTACACCACGGAGCAAGTTTTCCTCCGTGACCTACACCAACTCGCCCAAGTTTCCCTTCTACGTCAGTGTGGCTGGTCGTCGTTCTAGAATCCTTTAAATTCTGCCCTGTTTGGTATTGTGTCGCCCCACACGGTGCCCCGTGTGCCTTCCTCGCGACCTTTTCATTGCTGTTCTCTGACGTTGCTTTTAACCGTGCCTCAGAAACACTCTCTTTTATTCGGGCAATTTAAACTGTGATCTTCTGTTTCAATTTCAACCAGAATTCAACCATAAAGACAGAAGACGAAGTAGAAGAGCATAGGAAGCGCGGAGAGTTGTTTCATAGTGGCGAATTTGCTGAAAAAAAGCTCACTAGAAAGCGAAACGCATCCTCGGCGTCTCTCTCGTTTATGTGTCCATTTGTGCAACAGTACTAACGAAGAAACAAAAAATTTTCATGTTGCGCTGTTTATTTCAGGGAGTTTCACAAGGAAACAAGTTCTATGGAGCGACTACTTTAGCAATTTGGTCGAAAACGAATGGGCGCCGCTGGACCTGTCGTTCAGGCAGGACGGCAATTTTAAGGTAAGTACTGGGTGTGAAGACATATGCGCTGTAGTTTTCGCGCACCTGATGGTCTGGGCAGTGAAGTAATGAGTGTTCAAGCAGGAACCTCCTATATCCGGCGCTACTAAGTATGATAGACAAGAGTGCCGAATCCGGCCACTCACCGAAAAGTTTTCTGCCGTTGCTTAAGGATGGAAACAAGCCCCACGGCCGGGGGCCTTTCGTTGCACATCTCCGTGCTGCCTTCATCCGTTGCTTTCCCGCGTCACGGAGGGCTTTACTTCGTCCTTTGTCCTTCTTGCGTTCCTCCTGACTGCCAGGAACGATTCAATTTTTAGCGCCGTTTCGGACGTTACAATTCACACGCTGTAACGTGTCGTCAAGAGTAAGAAAAATTTGCCGGAGCTGTAGTGCTGTAGCGCTCGCTTACAGGTCATACCCGCGCGCCAACGGCTCGGCTGCAAGTTTCTACGGGACAGATGGGTGAGCTGTGTGCTCAATCTCTTCTTTTCATTCTGATTGGTTAGCGGCGCGCGACCTTCTTTTTCTTTGATAGAAAATCTCCTGCGTTTTCATAGCGATTGCCATTTGGTTTTCTGTTCGGAGCACGAGTGGTCAGGGGCACTCCACTGCAGGGTCCCTCGTAGCCGATATATCGTTTCGCTAAAGTTTAAATCGCGACAATAATCCATTCATATAAGTAACGTGCAGTGCCTAAGCTGCAGCTGCATTTTTTACACTCAACTCCTAAAAACATCTGCCATCAGCCGCTTCGGTCGCGATAAAAGCAAGTCTCCATTCTGCATGATTAGATGGCCCCGCCGCGGTGGCTCAGTGGTTAGGGCGCTCGACTACTGATCCGGAGTTCCCGGGTTCGAACCCGACCGCGGCGGCTGCGTTTTTATGGAGGAAAAACGCTAAGGCGCCCGTGTGCTGTGCGATGTCAGTGCACGTTAAAGATCCCCAGGTGGTCGAAATTATTCCGGAGCCCTCCACTACGGCACCTCCTTCTTCCTTTCTTCTTTCACTCCCTCCCTTATCCCTTCCCTTACGGCGCGGTTCAGGTGTCCAAAGATATATGAGACAGATACTGCGCCATTTCCTTTCCCCAAAAACCAATTATTATTATTATGATTAGATGCGCGTGCTTCCTCGGTGCCCATGACGTCGCTCAGTTAGCTCACGCACGACACGTGCGACTTGGACAGAGTGCGGAATCTCATGCCTGTAACCGCAAGAAAAAGGAGCTAAAAAACAGCTTTGGTGCGCCGAAGAATTGTATTTCATCTCGCTGCGCACTGTGTCAGGGCAGCGCGATCGAAGCGGGAAATTTCAAGAGGGCGTCCGGTGTGACTGGCACAGCCGTGATGGGCAGCGTGACATGACAGGCATGTCAACACCGCAGGACACCGCAGGAGCGGGATACATGTCATTAACAGCTTTATCTATAAAAGGTGGGCACTTCATTAGGCCTAGTCGGAGCCTGTAACTATCATAGCGTGTGTGGAGGCAGAGTACAACCTGTGCCCGTAAAGTTTAGAGGCTGATTTTTTTTCTTATCTAGGAATGATTCCCCAAAACAAATGTTGATGTTAGTGTTCCTGTATATGCTCCCATATACAGGAACACTAGTTAAAGTGTATTTGTAGCGCCATCTTTTGGACTAAGCTGGGCTATTGATGTTAATTGGTGTGGCAGCCGCTAGATGGCACTACATGTAAAAGATACGTTGTCGCAAGTCGTCGGCGCATTCTACTGAGAGTGATGTAGAGAGATGGATGTCCACCTCGAACAGCGTGTAAACATAAAATTCTGTGTGAAGCTTGGCAAGACAGCCACACAGACGTATGAGCTTCTTCGTGACTCTTACGGCAACGAGACATTAGACGTTTTTAGCATACCGGAGACACAACAGGAGACGTATACCGGTTTACCGGACCCCTCCTGCGCATGTGCAGAGGCATTGTTGGCACTGCGCGTGCGCAGCCGGTGTCCGGTAAACCGGTATACGTCTCTGGTAGTACGTCTCCGGTATGCTAAAAACGTCTATTATCGCGGGCGTGAATTTTCGAGTGGCCCAAGTGTTTCGTTTCGGGGAGAACGTCGGTGGAAGACGACACAAGGCAGGGGCACCCTTCAACCTCCCGGAATAAAAACAGCTTGGTTCGGATCAGGGAAATCGTGCTGCAAGACCGCACCATTACCGTCCGCATGCTACAGATGCGCTCGACATTTGTAAGACAACATGCCACCAAATTATGCCTGAGAACTTGGGGAAACGAAAGCTGAATGCCTGACTTGTGCCGCACTCCCTCAAACAGGACCAGAAGGACACGCGGGCATCAATGAGCGCTGATTTGCTTTCTGAGGCATATAAGGATGCTGCATTTGTCGACAGCATCATTGCTGAAGAACGAACATGGTGTTTTCAAAATAGGATCCTCAAATAATGAGGCAGAGCGCCGAAAGACGGTCCACAAGCTCTCCGGCGTCGGTAAAGGTGCGGCGACAGAAGGCCAAAACAAACACGATGCTGATAGTTTTTTGCGATGCCAGGGGGGTCATACACCACGAGTTCTGTCCAGAAGTGCAGACGGTGAATCAGGAGTTTTATATCCGCGTGCTCCAACACATGCGTGATGCACTGCGACACCGTCGCCCTGACTTACAGGCATTTAGACAATGGAGGCTTCTCCACGATAACGCAAGGCCGCACAGTGTTCTCAGCGCGACAATATTTCTCGCCAAGCACAGCATTACTGCACTTCCTCGTCCGCCATACTCTCCTGACCTCTCCCCATGCGATTTTTTCCTGTTTCCTCGTGTGAAGAGAGCCCCAAAAGGTCGCTGGATGGGGAGTGTAAAAGCCATTCAAGACGCCACGACAAAGGAGCTGACAGCCTTGCCAAAAGTAGCGTTTTCCAACTGTTTCCAAGACTTCAAGAAGCGTTGGAAGCTGTGTATAGACTGTAAGGAAGACTATTTCGACGGGGTGCTGCACAAATTATTTCAATGCTGAACGCATTTTTTTAATTGACTCTGTCTCGGAACTTTACGAACAAAGGTTGTACATGTGGATGCGTGTTTTGAATCGCAGTCATGAAGTTCTGAGAGACGCCACTAACGTCGGCTTTTAATTTCTTTCCTGAATCTTGTATTTTATTTTGAGACCATTTGACAGTGGGATATTTGCGCACTTCCTTTTCCCTTAAGGGTCACATTTTCACTAATTTTTATGAAACCAATAGAGCGCCTCAATTTGTTTATTATGGCACTTACCTATTCTTGCTTCTGTCTCTGAAGTCTGAGCCAACAGGAATGTTATCGCCGTAATTACCCCTGCAGCAACGATGTTAACAAAACAATAAAGTATATTAACGGCGCATGTCTGGTAGTTCCGTAACGAGTTCTAAACGCTAAGCATAGATGCATATCTTGATGTATTTGTATTTTCCTTCGCCGTTGCGTTCTTTGAAAGGTCAAAGATAATAAAAATTAAAAATCGATAGGCGATCATAAGATGTAATGCGTGTTTTTATTGGTTGTACGTTTCGCTTTTACAATGATCGCCTTCCCATCCGGTTCCTAGAACCCAGATTTAGAACCCATAGTGCACTAAATTATTCCAGTGACCTCCACTATCGCACCCCTTTCTCCCCGGGATGCTCGCAGTTGGGAGAGTTGGCAGATGAGTTTTGTACCGACGCGTGCCGGATAGGGTACCCAACAGAGGGTGCTTCGCAGAAGCCACTATCCGGGATCCGTTAGCGCAGTAAAAACATTGTTGCGCTTACTCTGTACTGAGTTAATCGGGAACACCTGCAAGATCTGTTGTAAACATTTTCCGTAGTTCTAAATGTGTCATTTTTCCTCTTCCTTAATCGCTTCCTTCCCGAATGAAAATAGCTGTATGATGCAATGAACTGGTACAAACATTGTCATACAAATGTCCAACAATTTGTATATGATATTAGACGACAATGTATAATTTTGTAAAAATTAATTACATTTTGTATACTTGTATGAAAAAAGAGAGAGAGAGAGAGAAAGACGAACGGAAAGGCAGGGAGGTTAACTAGGCTACGCCCAGTATGCCGCTCTACAGGTGGGAAAGAGAACGGAGGGAGAGATAGAAAGGGTAGAGAGGAAAGGAAGATAACTTTTCCACGTGTCCGTTTACCATTACGTACAGGGTACACAGGGCACACACTGATAGTTTAAAACATTGCACTCAGTCCTGAATATTTCAGGAATTTGAAAAGTGCCTTCACGGCTGTCCTCTGCGATGAAGGTGAACTCCAAGGACCCTAAATTTTGGCTTCAGTAAAGGGCTGAGGATCTAAGCGGCGGAGTGTTGCAGCCGGGACGACACGCTCACGCTGAAACCGAGGGCAGTCACAAAGTGGGTGTTCTATTGTTTCGTCGCACCCACAGGTCTCACGCGCAGGAGACTCTGCCATTGCGATTAAGTGGGAGTAGGCATTTGTAAACACCACTCCCAGCCAAAGGCGACAAAACAGCGTAACATCGCAGCGGGAGAGGCCGGACGGAGGACTGAGTTGAAGTAAGAGGTCGAGGCGGTGCTGATGGCATGCGGAGTTGCCAGGAGAAGACCATGACGCTAAAATGTCATTTTAGCAAAGCATTCGCAGATGTCTTGCTGCGTCGGCTCTTGTCAGTCGTATCTGGACAATGTTGGCACGGCCGTGAGTGGATCGAGCTGCAGCGTCAGCTGCGTCGTTTCCGACAATGACAGTTTCCCCGTATCCACTGGAAGACGATGTCATGAACCTCTTCCTTTATCTGGTATTGAAGGTGTCTTAATTAAGCTGCGAGTTGCTTGTGATCGCCATGGCGTAAAGCAGGATTAAGACATTGTAACGGTGCTTTTGAGTCACAGAACACAGCCCATTTGTGAGGTGTTTGTGCACTGATGTACTGCACAGCCGCACGAAGAGCGGCCAACTCTGACCCGGTGGAGGTTGTCCGATGCGAGGTAAAGTTTGCTGGATACTACTGGTGTGTCTCCCAGGAATGACCATGGCGTAGGTTGAACTTGTACCTGAGACTGAACCCTCTGTATACACATGAGTGCGGCCACTATATTAGGCGTGGAGTAGGTAGAGTGTCAACTGTTTAATAGCCGGTGTCGATAAGTTCGTTTTTTTTGTTGTGCCTGGAATTGTAAGGCGCACGCATGGCTACCGCAGACACCACAGCGCAGAGGAAGGCCGTGCTGCCGGGGTGAACTGTGATGGGATGGACGACTAGTGGGCTGTTATAACCTTTGAAAACGCTGCGTGTGGTTTTTGTACCACCACTGACACAAGGTGAAGCTGGGGAATCCTTGTTAGATGACGTATGTGAATACGCAGTGTGTCAAGGGTTATATACGTCGAAAGAGGGTAGTCCTGGGTGATAGCGATGGTAGCAACTGTTGATCCGCTGCGAGGGAGACCTAGGCATGTACGAAGTTCCTGACTTTGTAGAGTCTGGAAAATACAGGTTTTTTCAGTACGGTTGCTGTTATGGTATTTTTAGGCTGTAAGATTAAGAGTGCGGCCGCGTCTTTGCGTCTTTCCTTATAGATACTCGGAACCCCTACACAGACGCACACATAGCCTACCAGAGGCATTTAGAAGCATTTTGAGGCGCGTATGACCACGCGTCTAACTCTACAACAACGAATGTGTGCATGAGGCGCGAAACACGGACTGCATGTACGTGGTGGAGGCTTTATAGAAAGTAAGAGCTAGGACAGGTCACGTGATCACAGGTCAGAATGCGCACCACCCAAAGACGACAAAAGTAGCACGAGGCACTTGGAAAGAGTTATGTGATTGAGAGAGAGAGAAACAACATTTATTGCCAAGAACTTGTTGACCGTAGGAGGCTGGGCCTCAATGTGACCTCTAAAAAGGGGTGATCTCCAAGGCCCACCAAACGAGAGCTCCCTGTGAGAGCGGATTCATGCGTTGGAATCCGGGAACGTCGCACCTAGATCTTCCAGTAAAAAGTTTCTTGGTGAAGGGGATTTGATAGCCCCTGTACCATGCAGCTTTCGCGGCGCTCATTGTACATCGAAGACGAGAAATATCCCTGCAGTCGCGCTTACTTTTCCCACAGTCGTTGATACAGCCGTACGAATTCGGAAGACGCGAATTCGGACTAGCATTCAGGATAGTATGACTGGCCAGGATGCATACTTCCTGTTCGTGTTCCAATGGTGAAAATGTTTTAAGTATGTCGTAGACAACGACAGTGTTCCTATTTTTAGAAATCTGCTCGTCAGCCCATTGATCAAGGATTGCTTCTGCCAGGTGGCTGTTTGCTAAAGGCAGCCTTGTTCTGTCAGGGCACCAGTCGGCGTAAACAGCGCTCAGAAAAATAAGAATTCCAGTTTGCAAGGCAACAAAGAGTGCTTCTGCAGTATAGAATTTGACGGGCATGGACAAAAATTAAATATTTAAAGCTAACATCGTAGCACAATCAAACCACTGCTTCGACCACGTCAATGCATTTGCGTGCCTGATTTAAAGTCGCTCAAACTGGCAATTCATCGCAGCCGCCAGAGCGGCAGCGCGCCGAAGCCGCGTTTATTACAGCGTTGCCAATGGCCTTATTTCTGGGCAAGTAAGTCGTCACTGCTGCACCTTAGAGATTGCGCTTAACGAATGTTACCTTTTTTTACAGCGCTAGCTCTCAGGGCGAAGGCTGCCGGGGAAGACGGGTAGATTTTGTAGTCAGGAAGTGTTCGCGGCAGACACGAACGTCGGTTGCACAAGCCTTGTCCGCGCCTCGTTCGTGGTATAGAGAAAGCAGATATGAAGGAGAGACATATTTGGCAAGATACATGAATTTAATGAAACGAAGGCAAAGGGGTCGCCAGAAAGATTGATATCTGGCTTACACAGCGCGATAAAATACGCGGACGAAAAGCAAGATCACACACATGAGCGCTGGTCACAAGTGAACTTTGTTAGGATGGTCACAGAAAATATTGGATGAGGAGAAAAGAACAAAAAACAATTATTCACAGGCACAAAAAAGTTTTGCTACGAGATTAAAAGAAAAAAAAATAGCAGCAAATATCAAAATATCATGGCTAAGTGCGAAATATTTTAGGGTAGCAAAACTTAGGGTGGGGACTTAAGGTTATTATGTGTTAAAGGCGTTTGACCAAAAGAGTTTATACCTAAAGGCCTTTACCCGGGAGGCATTTGCCATGAAGGAGCTCACCCAGAAGGCCTCTACCTATGAGGCCTTTACTGAGGTGGTTTTTGGGCAAATATCTGCTTCGAGGCCTAAAGGCCTTCAGCCAGTTGAACGCCTGCCAGGTGCGTACACCGGGCGGGAGTGGTGGGTAGGTGGACCGCTGGACCGCCTGCCACAAATGAGGTTTCAGGGATGTAAGTACGTATGTTCGTACGTATGACAAAAATCGAAGAATGCGCCTAGTGGCGCTACCGCACTAAAAAAAGGGTAAAAAATACACTAAAACACTTGCTTGCAAGGATGATTACTTCACTGCTGACTCAAGGTAAACAATCTACTTTTTAATCAAAGCTGTCGAAGCGTCACTTACACAGTTTTCATCACGTTTGATAATATGGGAGCTTCGATAAGTTCCCTTGTGCGCTGATTCCGTCCTTTTAGCAAGTGCAACAGTTGTTCGAAAAGGAGCCGCCATTTACATTTTGTTCAATAAAGGAACGGTCCACAAACGCCACAGCAAGGATTCGAAGGGAAAGGAAACACGCAGAAGGCGGGGAAGTGGCGGCAACGAAATCCATGAAAGGTTCCCAGCATTTCTTGGCGACGAAACGCTTATGAATGCTACGACCCCATTAATGGCTAGCTGTTGATCCGGCATACTCTGTGTTCGCCACCAAATTACCCTGCAACACCTTGGAAGCGCCCAGGCACCCGTAGGGCCCTTCGGGGCCATACGGATGCTTCGAGGAAGGGGGAGAGCGGACGCCGAAAAAAAAAAACATTGCAAACTTTCTAGAGCATAGCGATTTCCGTGTTATCATCAGCTGCAACAAAATTTGTGGTTGGTTCATACTGAATTAAAATGGTAAACTGTGCGAAAGGGTTAAAACAAAGTAAGTGTTAGAGTGTTAGTTTTTTTTTTATCATCGGTCCCCGCGCTGTGGCTTTGGCCGAATTCGGGTGTGCCAAGGAGAGCAAAATTTGAGAAAGCGCAGAGCTGGCACAATCTCTGTGACATGAGTGGGATCGATGACGAACAAATTAGACTAAACGTGTGTGTACTTCTAAAATTATTGCTCATCATCCGCAATACGACACGCATAAGCAGCCTTTACTTTTTTTTTTAGTTGTTTGGCTCAGTGTTTGACAAGTCACTCCATTAAGGTAGTCAGATCTCAGGTTCGGCAAGATCTGAACTCGAATATGAGAAAAGGTGGCTAGGCGAGTAGGCACATTACCTGTATTGTGTACAACCTGTACAAATAAAAAATCCTGTTAGAAATTTAAGCACGAAATGTGTCTAATACATGAAGAGACTGACAGTAAGAGTGAATTCGTTGTTGCAGCTACGGTGCTTTTCGAAGCAGCTTATTTTGCCACCGTGACATGAGTTGAGCGTCCGATGAGCACGCTACGCGGCTGAAGTTCGTACGAGTTCTTCTCCTCAAGTATATTCCTAATTTTTGATGCAATACATGACATGTTTCAGGTTCCTTATATTACCGCTGCGACAGTAATGCGGTCTTGTGACCGTAATACATGAGGTGCGGTCAGAATGCTTGATATCAGTGATGTCTATGAGCGGCGTCCACTGCAATGTTTAAGAATTCGGTTGGTGTTTTGGTCCGGCGTTCGCTAAATGGTTGCGACGTTGGCTATTATTGCGACAGCACTCAAACACTCACGAACACCGACCATAAGTTTTTTCTCCATCTTTCCTGTGCCATTGCCTAGCGACAGCGGCGCCATGTTAAGTTCAAAAGAAATAAAAAAAAATATCCACGACTGGGAGTCGCACCCGCGGTGGCGCGAGCTGATCAGCTTCACAGGCCGCTGCGTGAGGCCTCTAGGTTATCGCTGCAGGCGAACACGCCTCGAGGTAAACACACTATCGCTCTGGACGCTGTACGTCGTCGTCTTGATCGACTCCCATCTGCGGCGCACACAGATCAGTTCAAATTAACTTCGATCAGAGCTTAACCGGACTCTAATGACGTCGCCAGACGTGCCGAATACCAATCAAAGTAAAACCATGAGCCAACCAGGCTAAACGTATGTTTCGCACGTCTGCACGGTTTAACCACGTTTAACTACATCTCCTGGTCCTCATCCTAACAACCCTTTTGAGTTCTGAGACAGTCACGTTTTGGAAGAAATGAGTGACCACAAAGTTGTGCACTGTTCTCTTTCCACGTATTGATAAAGCTAAAACTAAAAAGCTTATCTATAACGCACGTGCAGACGTTCAAAAAATCAACCTGTTGCAGGAAACTTTCAAAAATGGTTTTCAGGCCAATTGTATTAATCGCTCGACTACTGAAAATTGGAAGTTGTCGTGAAAACCCCAACGAAATTTAAGATTCCTGCGTGCAAAAACGAATGATAAGCACACGTACAAATGATCCCTGGTTTAGCAGAGATTTCAACAGGCATTAGATAAGAAAAAGAAAATTTAAGGAAGCGGTTCGACTGAAGGACGCTACAGACTGGGAAAACTACAAAGTAATTTCCGAAATGGTTGAAAAACACTGTTATAAAGCCAAAAACAAATATTTGATTTTAAATTTGCTAGTTTCGAAAAGCGTTAGCGCGGTTTCTGTGCTTTTTGGTGTAAACGGCAGCATCCTACCTTCGATATCCAGGGTTTGAGGGAAACCCGTCTGGTCGGGTATGTTCATGGCGGAAATTCTTCAAGCGCCGACCAATCGTTCTAAAAACGATGTTTCAGCCCCGCTTAAGGTCCCGCTTTCGGGGGCCTTGTTCACAATTGTAAACAAGGCCCCCGTAAGCGAGGTCGAAAGGTCATTTTTAGAACGATTGGTCGGCGCTTGAAGTTGTAAACAAGACTCTCGTAAGCAGGGCTGAAACGTAATTTTTAGAACGATTGGTCGATGCTTGAAGAATTTCCGCCATGCTACCTACAGAAAAGTGTGCAGAACAATACAATAGCCACTTCACAGGGGTTTTTACGAACGAATTGTCCATTCACAATTCACTGCTGCGTACCGAGGGTGATATCCAGATTCCTTTTTCACCCATTCACAGGAGCACTTGGCATGGCTCTTGCAATTGGACACCTTCCCCACCACACTAGGCCATCCATCAACGCGAAACTTAAAAATAACCTGCCAGCACATAGCCTTCCCGCTATCTCATTTTCCAACAGGCAATCGATACGAAATGTGCGACGGAAGATTGGAGGTCTACTTATGTAATCCCGGTATTAAAATCGGCAGACGGATCAGTTCCGAATAAATACAGCCCAATATCTCCGACCTCATTATGTTTCAAGATACTCGAACACATGATGTATTCTCACATTATGACTAATCTTAAACAGAACAACTTGCTTCATAACAGCCAGCATGGCTTCTGCAAATATTTATTGTGTCAGACAGTTATTTCAGTTAATAACGGACCTTCATCAAGCATTCGACACCTGTACATTGACTCCATCTTTACTGATTTCTTGAAAGCCTTCTATCACCTGCCGCATAACCTTCTGATGATAAAAATACGTAACCTGCAGCTGGATCGACATACTACGGATTTCTTACAAGCCACGTTCAATCATTTAAGTTAGAGAGTTTCTTATCAAGACGAACAGGCTTTGCTTCCGGAGTTCCTCAGGGTTCGGTGCTGGGTGCGCTGCTTTGCTCAATATACTATATTAATAACATGACGTCTAACGTAATATCAACATTAAGATTATTTGCAGATGGCTGTGTAATTTACGGAGCAATATCTAACCCTTCCGACATCATTGCTCTAGAGACTAACCTTAATGAGCTAACTCATTGGTGCAGCAGGTGGCAAATGATAACGCATATAAAACAAAACTTGTCAAGTTTACTCCCGTTACTATCACGAGCCCTAATGCCTACGCAGTCAATAATACTGTCATTGAGACTGCTGCGTTGGCGAAATAACTCGGTGTTAACTTTAACACTAATTCTTCCTGGAAAACTCATTGAACTGACCAGTACGAAAGCCTGAAAAAAATACGTCTTCTTAAACGCCGACTGCATCAGGCCAGCCAGGACACAAGATTAAATGTATTCAATACACTAATCAGGCCGCCAATATAATACGCAACAGTCATTTGGAATTCTAATCATGCCTATATCATTAACACGTTGGAATCTACACAAAACAAAGCTGCCTGATTCATCCTTTCCCAATACTCTCGGCTACAGAGTGTAACAGCACTGAAAATATCGCTTCATCTTCCTTCACTGGTCATACGCAGAAAATTCAGCCGTTTATTCTTTTCCCATGCACTCTGCCACAGCAACACACCACTTGCATGGCACCATATTATCCCGGCACCGCACACATCGGCTCGTGTAGATAATATCAAGAAGAATACAGAGACACCGCGGTGGCTTAGTGGTTATGGCGCTCGGCTGCTGGCCCGGAAGACGCGGGTTCAATCCCGGCCGCGGCGGTCGAATTTCGATGGAGGCGAATTCTAGGCCCGTGTACTGTGCGATGTCAGCGCAAGTTAAAGAACACCAGGGGGTCAAAATTTCCGGAGCCCTTCACTACGGCGTCTCTCATAGTCTGAGTCGCTTTAGAACGTTCCTTTTATCATTGCGTTTATCTCTGAAACATCGTCATTTCGAATAGCGTTTGCGGCGGCTGCGTTTTTATGGAGGTAAAACGCTGATGCGCCTGTGTGCTGTGCGATGTCAGTGCACGTTAAAGAACCTCAGGTGGTCGAAATTATTCCGGAGCCCTCCACTACGGCACCTCTTTCCCTCTATCTTCTTTCACTCTCTCCTTTATCCCTTCCTTTACGGCGCGGTTCAGGTGTCCAACTATATATGTGAGACAGATACTGCGCCATTTCCTTTTCCACAAAAAAAAACAATTAATATTATTCTTATTACTATTCTGTCATATTTATAATCTTGTAACCTGGAGTGACGTGCGTTTTTATTCCTTTTCGGTTCACTGTTTTTTCTTTTGTTTGGGTGTGTGTGCGTTGTGGGAGTCGGCCGTTACGTTCTGAGAAATGTTAGATGCCATGTTTCGTAACTTACAAAGGTAAATTTTTCTTGTCTTTTATGAACTCCTTTATTAGCCTATCTTACTATATGTTTAGCTTTTGCTCTTCAACTTATGTGTTCCCAGCCAATTTTTTCCCCTTTCGCGTATTATTTTGCTCCTGACTTCTTAGGCCACTTATTCCTGTTTTCAGCTTATTGTATTTCGTTTAGAATATTTGCTAAGTTTTTTCTTAAGATATAAAATGCTATAATTTTTTTTTACACTGTGACCAGCAACCTTGCCTCTAACATGTCGCGCCTGCTGATCCCGCTTGTTATATTTATGTAGATCAAGCTGCAGTGCACAATCAAGCACCCACGAAGCCATCACATGCTATTCTGCGCCATCGACGCTATCGACCTGCACGTCTGCAGGGGACACAGAGGTAATATTTTTTTGCCGTGGTTTTTGCTGTCCATCACAAACAATGGGCACCCTAAAGCCTAAAGAGAACACTGTGGAAGTAAAGTTTATTTCAGTCAGAATATATGAACAGCTCTCTACATTTTTATAAGCTGTTTTCACTCGAATATGCACATGCAGTTCCTTTCATGGACTTGAAGGAGCACTGTACTCTGGACTGCCACCGGTTTTAAGAGTGAGCGATAAAGGGCGTTTAACCTAGCACTTTACACAATTTTTAAAAATATGCTTTTTAGGTAAGAACAGCGCTTTTTTGGGCATAGCATTATCAGCGATGTAGCGCATCAGAGTACAGCTTAAATATGCAAACTAACAGGCTGGTTAACACTGAATCATTCACTTTCTAGCTAATACTCTTAGGCTCCTTAACTACTGAGAGGCACGTAGCCTACCGTAACTAAAACCCATATCACTTTTTAGAATCTCGAAAACGTGGTTACCGCGAGCCCCGGAACAAAACGTTTCAATAGCACGACAAATCTGCTCCATGGCTGCTCAGTGGTTATGGTGCTCGGCTGCTCTCCCGAAAGACGCAGGTTCGATCCCGGCCACCGTGGCTGCGTCTCAATGGAAGCGAAATGCTAGAGACTCGTGTACTGTTCAATGTCAGTGCACGTTAATGAATCTCGGGTGGTCTAAATTATCCGGACCTCTCCTTTTACGGCATCTCTCATCCATGGCCTCAATCGCATTGGGACCCATGAAGCAACCAAACCGACAAATTTCTGTTGTTTTAGTTTTACAGAGTAAGCTGTTTGGCTTAGTAATATAGCCATGCTTTCTCCCGTGGAATCTGCAGCATCACCGTTAAAACCTCAGATACTTATTGAATTGTAGTCTAACAAAATATAATGTAAAATAACTAAATTTCATTCATTTAAATTCAGTTCTCACCTGCCAACGGCGTCCGGTAGCCATGGTCAGCAGGTGGCAGAGTGAAGAAAGCAAAATTACCCTCTCCACTTTAGAGATAGGAGGGAAAGAGAAGTGCGAGACGGAAGAGAGACAGATGGTTGGAGGCGAGGGGTGGCCTAGTGACTTGGGAGGTTTTGGCGGGAGCGGAGAAACACTCAACCCTAAGGTGGCTGCTACGGGAAGAACCACGAGGGTGGAAGCAGGAGGTCATGACGAGGGCGGAGGAATGGGCAATCTGAGGTTGGTTCCAAAAGAGACTTTAGGGCTAAAGCAAAACTATAACAGCTTTCGCTCATTCGTGCGCTATGCCGGTGAGTCTAGCCCTGCGATGTTTAACTGCAGTCGTCACTGGCTGTAACAACACCACGCTCTCCGTAACGCAGTGATTTGCTAGTTTTCGTAGCAACAGAGCAGGCCATGAGAAAGGAATCGTTAGCACGATTTTTAATGCCTCGTGAACTGGTCCTAGCACTAAAGGTATTGCTGTTGGACCACAAGAAACACCCATGCACCTTTCACGCTTATTTTCGGACTGCAGAAGAAGTACATTGCTAGGGATTTTTAGCTACCTATCTTCTACCTATCTTCACTCCTTAAATTACTTTGTGTCTGACAGTATTCCAACTGCTTTTCGCAGAACACCTCGATCGACGCTGTGGATTCGAAGATGGCTGGTGCTGGTGGTCAAGACACGATGCATCAGAGAACAGCGTATCCTGGACCCTGGGTGGAGGAACAGCTAAAAGTAAACTACCAAAACCAGGTCGCGACCACAGCTTAAATTCCAGTGAAGGTAATCATGGGCTTAGTTCCTACAGCACTATGGTTCGCGCATGTGATGCACGCTGCTACAGTACACCGTACTGTCCTTTCAGGGAAGGTATATAAATTTCCGAAAACAGCCAACTGGTCGTGCACACGATAGCTATTTCTATGTGAAATAAACCTTGCGCAGTAAACTGTAGCCATTAGTGCCATGTGCCGGAACTAAGAGCTGTAAGCTTCACCCCATGCTTAATTAAAATATTACCATTGAAAAGGGGTTTCATGGCCCTGAAAGAACCAGGTACTGAACGGTGTTCTGATCGTAGGCAGTTGTTCTAGAGCCAGCCAGCAGTGCGTGCTCAGCGATAGCACTGCCGCTACCGCACTGACACATCGTCGTTACAATTGCCCCCGGGGAGGAAAGGAGCCAGCCTGGCGACTCAAGGCGTAGCGCACATCACTGGGTAATGGTAAGTCTTCGGGCGACTGATATGCACCGTTTCACGGCCACGACGGTGAAGGTCAGAGGAGGGTGTCAATGGTTCGATGACATACATCACAGGGGAAGCTTGAGACATAACACGGTAAGGTCCGTGATATTATGGCGTAAGCCTTTAATGGCTCATACTCCCGTCCGTCCGTTCAACGTTACATCCAGCGTCTGGGGTGACTCATCGACGAGCACAGCTGCCAAAATATTAAGGCGAAAGCCTTTAACGACATATTCTCGCGTCCGTCCGTCTATCCGTCCGTCCATTACGCTCTTCAACTCGATAAGAAAAGAAATCTTTGTGCACGATGAGATTCGAACCATCATCCTTCCGTTCCCCAGCCGAGCGTGCTAGGGACTACGCTACTTCCTGCCAACGCACATGTAGTTCTCCTTGTCTAGGACGCTGGATAGTGTGTGCAGAAAGGCTTCCAATCAAACGGATGCCTCCCAAACGCGCTCCAGTGTCTCCAGCATTTAAGATTCACAAACAATTGTGTACTTAACATCTTAACCACACATCAAAGACACAAGCAGCAAAACCACGCTAAGGGCTTTCGCCTCACCGCACTTTAGGTAAAAAAAGTGCCCCCTAAATTTTTTGGCGAGGAATTTAGACGAAGGGCCAGGAGAGCCAGCAGGGATTCAGAGCCAAACAAGGGAGCCGGTAGGAAAGGGTACATGGGTTCGACCACCAAAATCTCGGCGCTCTTTTTGTCGATTCAGACCATCGGACGTGAGGGAACGGGCGAGCCGGCGGCATTCCTCGGCATACTTGGCAATTTCAGAAGCAGGTGCGCCGTCTGATGCATCAGGATGGTAGGGAAGAATTTTGTCAAGCATAGTTGTAGGTTCGCGTCCGTAAAGAAGAAAGAAGGGAGAATATCCGGCGGTGGACTGGACGACGGTATAATATGCGTAGTGACGAACGGAAAGACGAGGTCCCGGTTAGAATGGTCGGGACTGATGTACAGTTGTGGGCAAAAGTTTGCGGGATGCAGATTCGAGAAAAATAATTTATAATTGCGTCGGATCACTAGCCAGTCAGTATTTGTTTCCGCGGAGGACCACACATGTCTTCTAATGATTTCATGCTTTTCATTAACCTCGCTATCTTAATGGCAGATAAATAAATTATTTTCCGACAACCAGCATCCCGCAAACTTTTGTCCATGACTGTACATGGTGAGCAGGTCAGCCACCGTCCGGTTAAACCGTTCGGTGAAGCCGTTGGTCTCAGAATGGTACGCTGTGCAGGTTCTGTGAACAATGCGGCATTCTGCGAGGAGCGCCTGGACAACCTCAGATATAAAAACACACGGCCGCGGTCGCTCAGAAGCTCACGAGGGGCGCCGTGGCAGAGAATGAGCTGGCGGAGAATGAAGAAAGCCACATCTCGCGCTGTAGCCGCCGGAAGAGCCACCATTTCAGCATAGCGCGTGAGATGGTCTATGACGATTTTAACCCAGCGGTTACCAGGAGGGGAAAAGGGCAGGGCCCGTAAACGTAGATGCCGACGCGATCAAAGGGACGGGCAGGGCAAGATAATGGTTGCGACGGGCCAGAAAGGCGCTGTGTTAGTGAATTGCGGCACTGCAGTCAAGGCATGGGTGAATGTACTTGCGTAAAAAGCTGTGCATTCCACGCCAGTAGTACCGGTGCCGAAGTCAAGTGTAGGTTTTCAAAACACCAGCATGAGCAGTCTGCGGGTCGTCATGGAAAGAGGCGCAGACTTCAGCTCGTAGGGGACGAGGAATGACGAGGAGCCATTTGCGACCGTCAGGTATGTAATATCGACAATAGAGGAGACCATAGTGCAGATTGAAATGGCTGGCTGGACGCCGAAGGGAGCGAGAGGCTGCCGCCGTAGGGCACCCCGACAGATGGTGCACGAGAGATGTAATCAAGGGGTCCTTATGCTGTTCCACAATCATGTTTGGTGGGCGCAACAAGGACAGCACGGGTCAATGCTGGAGATGGTCGCAGTGTCGGAAGGCAGCGGAGAGCGGGAGAGGACGTCAGCGTCAGAGTGCTTGTGCCCGAAGCGTTAGACGACTCCAATGTCGTGCTCCCGAAGGCGCAAAGCCCAGCGGCCAAGTCGAGCCGGTGAATCCTTAAACGACGAAAGCCAGCACAAAGCGTGATGATCGGTGACTACGTCGAATGGATGACCGTAGAGGTATGGTCGAAATTTGTTTATCGCCCATAGAATGGACAAGATTTCTTTTTCTGTGACGGAGTAATTGATCTCGGCCTTGGACAGCGTGCGGCTCGCCTAGGCGACAATCTATTCTTGAAATCTAGGCATTCGCTAGGCGAGCACAGCACCAATGCCTACGCCGATAGCATCCGTGTGTACCTCTGTCGGGGCGTTGGGGTCGTAATGGCGAAAGATGAAGGGTGAAGTAAGCAGCCGACGTAAAGTAACAAAAGCTTCATCGTATTGTGAATACTATGACGACAAAGAGCTCTGGGTTTGAAGCCACGTCAAAGGTGAAAGGATGGTAGCGAAATTTCGTATGAAGCGCCGAAAGTAAGAACAGAAGCCAATGAAACTCCGCAGTTCTTTGAGAGTGGACGGCTTTGGAAAGTCGGAAACCATGCCAAGCTTTGCTAGATCCGGAAGGATGCCGTCTTCGGATACGAAATGGCCGAGTATGGTCAGTTGGCAAGCTCTGAAGTGGCATTTCTTCAAATTTAATTGCAGGCCGCCGGGGTGAGGCAGGTCAACACTTGGCACAGGCGAGTCAGATGTGTGGAGAAGTCGGCCGAGAAAACGACGATGTCGTCGAGGTAGCAAAGACACGTTTCCAGTGCAAGCGACGCGAGACGTGATCCATCATGCGTTCGAATGTTGCGGAGGCATTGTTGCGGGAGCAAAAGGTGTTTAATGGCCCTGAAAGCACCAGGAACTGAACGGTGTTCTTCTGGACGTCGGCGGTTGTTCTAGAGCCAGCCAGCAGCGCCCGCTCAGCGATAGCACTGCCGTTACCGCATTGACACATATTTGTCGCTACACCCTTAATAGTTGGCTGTGTCACCCTTGATAATTTGGTCTTTGTGGACAAGTGGTTTTGATGAACCTGGGGCTGGGAGCTAGTTCTTCCTGTTATGAAGCAGTCGTGCAGAGGAGCTATTGCAATAAACTCTCCATTCGAGGAAGTTCAAAAGGCCGTACAGACATTATCTGCACGGTAAGTCGGTACACCATCGTTATTCGAAGCACAGCGCAACGAAACAACAGCAAGAGATATGCATGTACGACACACGCGTGCGCTGTTGTGAAAGAAGACAAGTGAGGCATTTAATACTCCTGTTTGGTAACCGCGGCCGATATTTAAGAAACAAGTTTTAAATCACCAGTGTAAAATTTAGGTCGGGTCAAGTGGATTGATGCGGAGGAAATGCGATATCATTCTGCTTTCAGTCGCCAATCTGTTGTAGTTCTGATTCTGTTCAAATTATGATACTATTCCAATTCTTTGTATACTTTCTTTCAATCCCTAATACAATCCAGTCCTGATTCTGTTCCACATGCAACTACACAACTGCGCAAAATGTCTGACATTGTTAGATCACGGCCAGTCCTCATACCATTATAGCGAACCTGCGTTGCCCAGGTGGCACTGAAAGTGTTCAAATCGGCAACTAAAACTGCTGCCGTCAGCCGCTTGGGCCACTGCAAACACGAGAGCACATTACAATAGATTAGAAGCCCGCGTCTGGCCGATAACATTCGCTGCCTAGGTTCTCTCGGCATAGCCCAGATAGCTGACGCATGGCACGTGTGGCTTCGACAGAGCGAGGAAGCTCATGCCAATAAGCGCATTAAGGTGGCGTTGAAAAGCGCTACGAGTGCACCAGAAACTGCTTGCTCCTCTTGCTAGGCAATGTGTAGCGGCGCGCAGTCGACACGGCAATTTAAACGCAGGTTTCCTATCGGCGCAGTAGCCGAGCAGTTGAGAGATGCCCAACTGAACTCACAGGGGGCTGTCTCATACACAGCCACCGGTGGAGTTTGTGATATCCAGGTTACTCTTCTCGAGCAGTGCGTGAAGGAACAGTTTGCGCAGGCTGCATTTTTGCCCTCATTGTTCTTAGGGAGGCTGCATATTTGGCACGCAGGCATGGTGTTGCTCAAGTCATATTCCTCTTAGAGGTTATCGCTTGTGCTGAGTCATTCTTCCGTCCGGCGTCTGTCTAAATCTCCTACAAGTGGAGAGGGCAAGCGATAGCGGGGGACAGTTAACACCCTCCAAACACCACGTAGCAGGAGGAGGGTACACACAGACGCCGAGATCCCGGACTTTTCGACTTCATGGCCCTCCTAATGCTACACGTTAAAGGTATTGAAACAAAGCGGTACAAGGATAGCTTGGACATGCTCTTTCGAGCAAATCTACAGCATCGTTACGCTCTATCTTACATGTGTGTTTCACGTTGTCATCTAGATGCGCTATGCTATGAAAAACAACGTCGCATGGTACCGGAATCATTCTTAGCATTCTCAAACTTTGTGTAGCCAAAATGAGAAATTGGAATTAAAAGGTACAATGCAGTAGAAAATAGGCCGTAAAACCAAATAAAACATAAGGATTTGGACAGAGTTCGGATTGCTGTTGCTTAGGCTATGAGCCCGCACTGTACGTTTACAGGTTTACATGGGTAATCCTGGCCAGAGATGACAGCGACTAGGTTTCAACCTTGTTTTTGAACTGCACGAAACCTTTACAGAAGTCAAACCCTGTTTAAGGACCCTAATCTTAGCACACACAATGAATAGGACATATACTTCGTGTTGTATCCTCTGCTAAGCAGTATGGACATTGTGAATACTAGTCTCGATCTCAGCTGGGGGCGGCTATAGCGTGAATATTCTTGAGACAAAAACAAGCCAGAGGACCGAAAACAGCGAAGCCGAGTGGTAATTAAATTAAAAAAGGCAACAAAAACAGCAGGGGATACTGAAGCGCTGCCATAAGGGAATGACGCGATAGCGTATTGGGTTAATTGTCATGTAGGCAGAACGTCATCCTCTACATCCATAGATCCCTGGTAGTCCTCATGCGCCTCCTGGCACACTGGTACAGCGGTTAAGCGATGCGCCCCTGCCCTGCGATGACAGGTGCTCCCGGCGATTGCTTTTGAGCGGCCGAATTTGCTCTTCCCGAGCGACCAATCATTAATTTAACTGCCACCTGCCATGGTGGCCAGTTTCATCTTTATCCGGCGGGCAGGTTGTGATTGGGCTGCAAGGTCACGCGACCTAGGTGGTCGCTTGCCCCCTAGGTTTCTCTCTGGATACAACCTGCCACAGCCATGCCCGTGATTTTTCGCTGGAAACGCTGACGTGCGGAACGCAGACACCGGATTTTCTGGACAACGGGGCCTCTTTAACGCTCTCGCGTTAATACAAGCCAAATAGAAAAGCAATGAAGAATTAACCCATAACATGCACTCAACACAAGAAACAAAAGGGAAGTGTTCACCAAGACAGCGAGTGTCCCTAGTGAAGCCGATGCATCTGCGGCTGGGTAGGACGCAGGTTGGTGTGCCGCAGAGCGTTGATAGAGAGGCGTCGATGGGAACGGCGCTGAAAGACCCCAGCGACAGGCGGCGCAGATATCTACCAGAGGGTGGCACTGGATGGCTCCGAAGCCGCAGGAAGCCGAACACGAATGGCCACGGGAGGCCGGCGGCTGGTGATGCGTTGAACAACCCGGTAACTCGAGCAGGCCCCGGCACCACAGGACGCAAGAGGTCTGGCGTCGGCGATCCAAGGGTGGCCAAAGGCGGCACGGACACGCTGTCCGTCAGCCGCCATATCCACGCGCTTGAATTCCACTTCATCTGCTGCGCTATATTCTTCAAAACCTCGTATTTCCGATACGCAAGCCCTCCACTCCTCGAGCACTTGCTTCTCTTTTTGAAGCCACACTTGCGCGCGCGCACGTTCCACGGGTACAATGGCTAGAGCTCTAGCCACTGTACCACGGGGCTTGGCTGTTAGGCCCGTAGTTTCAATGCCATCGCACCACTAACACTTTTATTGTGCTTGCGCACGTCGCGCCACATCACATCACAAATAAAATTCCATCCTGTGAAAACTGAACCTCATGAATTTCTTGCTTATCAGAAGGGTTTGCTGATCTGATTATACGCGCTTCAACCATGTAATAATGGCTCACCAAATCAGGTAAACATAGTGTCAAAGTTGCCATGAAAAAACCACAGTTCACTTCCGCTGTACACTCATATGGCCTGTGGCTGTACTGGAGGGC
Source organism: Amblyomma americanum (assembly GCA_030143305.2). Taxonomy (NCBI): domain Eukaryota; kingdom Metazoa; phylum Arthropoda; class Arachnida; order Ixodida; family Ixodidae; genus Amblyomma; species Amblyomma americanum. Next base: position 13,771 of record JARKHS020010553.1, on the reverse strand, counting down.
AAATGAACTACTGGCTCCCCTAACTAATGTCTGCGAATATTGCAGCCGATATTTTAGGAGGCCCTTTTATTTCCAGTGAATTCGATCAAATATTTCTTCCGAAAAACTATGCAGTAAGAACTGGGCTGCAGTTCCCAGCTTAGCAGGTCCACTGGGATAAGTTTCAAGCTACTGTCTCTAATACCAATGGTAAAAACGTTTTCTGCAGTGAGCCTAACCTGGCTGAAATCATGCTAAAATCATGCTTAAAGTGATTCTTTGCAATGATCATTCATGTTTCAGTCTACAATTCAGAGGTCAAGAAAGTTGGAACTTGCATTTTGGTTAAAGGAAGTAGAGTGGACTATGTAACTGATCACTAGAAAGAAATTTAAGAGACGAAAAGAAGGCTCCGTTGATCAGAGGTCAAACTACAGGGCCTCATCCAATTGCATAAGTCAAGCGGAAGAAATTGAAATGGACGGGCGATGCAAAGTGGCGGGGAACCACCTTAGGATTCGTTATGGTAACTGAATGGGAGCCAAGACAAAACAAGCTATGCAGCGATGAAGACAGCCTAACGGGTGAAACTTTGTAGATAGGGTGAATATTTGGCCAAGATTGGATAAGGTAGACGCAGCTGGCGTAGGAGACGGCTAATTCGAGATAAAAAGTAGGGTCCTACGACCTGCACTGGACGCAGCCTTGATGTTGATTATTGTACGAAAGCGGACGACTTGTTGCGCAGGCATTACTTGTCGAGTATGCTGGCGATGAACTGTATTTTCGTTTAACATGGGGAAAAAACCATTGTTTGGATTATCTTCATAAGGAGTCCATTCCCTAGTGTGCATGTGATGCTCTAGCGATCAACGTTTGATCTGATTGTGAGAGGAGGAGAAATTCAGTATTGTCAACACTTCCAATAAGGCCTCACCTAGTGAGTGATAAAGGACTCTCCCAGTGGTCTTTAGTTGCCCTTATAATATATCAACAGAGTACAATCCACCCGAGTGAATTTACTACTTTCCACTTCTTACGTGTTGTTTGGCGTCGTAGAGTGTATTTCGCTTCCGTTCCTGCTCACACAATAACATAATTTCGATGTCAGGCTAGGTTTTAAGAAAAACTGCTATTTAAATGACAACATAATCCGCATATTCCAGGACCTCGTCTTCGAAGCATGTATGAAGGATGCTAATTCCGTCGTCTGTACTTGGATGCCAATAAATAACTGTTAATACAAGCCACAGAAAGTGCTATATTGCGCACATTATTTAATTAGAATTTTTTTCGGATGAGATACGAAAGCTTTGCTTTTCATTGATGTACTTTTCCAGGATTTTATCTTTATTTGAGCAACTTCGGAAGACAGAATAAAAGCCAAGGAGAAGTGATTAGCAGCATCTTTCGCAACATTTTCGTATGGGACCTGTGCATGGAATTTTGGTACATCATTTCCGGCAACAACGGGACAAGTTTGGAGGTCAGACACTGTTTTTTTCTCTTCTATTCTAACTCAGGTTTGGCTGAAAGGCAGAAAGATCAGGCTAATTACGCAGAAAGGTATCATTATTAATAATGAAAACATGATGTCATGCACATGTTTTGTGAAGACGTGGCGTGGTTTTACATATTTAGGAATAGTCACTAGACATTAGCAACGTATCTCAGTTGACATCAGTGATAAAAATATTAATTATCGAGTATATGAATTATTATTGTAATGTTTTATTTGTATCAGTTATAGAAGCAGAAAATGCTGGATGTCAAGAAAAAATACTCAAAGAGGCCTACTTCACAATACTGCAAGCTCAAACAAGAGTAATTCACAACCATGCAGAAGCTGAGCCAAGAATAAAAATGACCCACGGGTTTCGCAACTTGAAATAAAGACATGAAATATATGACTAAATGAGAACAAAGCTGAAGAACGTGGCATAACCAATACTTTAGCACCAATCCAGCGAGAATGACAATCGAAGTGCAGACAGTTTCAAGAATAACACCACATGCGTTAACCTATATAGGTTTCTAAAACCGATTTCTCATTCGGGGCGCTTAATTGGACGCGTTTGCTGGGAATATGTAAAGTGATATACTGTAAGTTTTGTGTTTGTTCTTTATATGGCGGGTACGTACGTTTCTCTACCGATCGTCAGCTTAAACAAACAATATATTCTCGATCCGTGTTTGAATTCTTCCCATTGGTGGTACTCGTTTCCTTCTAGACCATGATTAGTTTCTGGTTGACGAAGAAATGGTAAATGTAAAATCGTGCGTGCATATATTTGCTAGACGGAAAAACGTTTTGCTGCGTTATATGCCCATTGAGTAAATTTTCCTGTGTTGTAGACACCCCTTTTAATTTACAGCATTTATTTCGCATATGGATGACGAATATATGTGGACCAGTGCATAAGGCCGCCGTAATCAAGGAACGTTAATGTATTAAACTAACCTGAGGGACGGCCTTGAGGCCAAGACTTCAGTATTGGCGTCCCGCAAGATGTGTAATTGGCTAAAAATTTACATCAAGAGTCGGAAATCGTGTGAATTCAGTACCAGTTGGACGCACTTGTATGGCTTTGAGTCAAATGAAATAATTTGTATCCCTGCAATACGAATCTCCACGATCATCATTCTTTTTCTATACCCGTTCATTGCCACCAATCATTGCAATATTCACATACAAAATCAGCTTGCCAGCACTGTCTGTTACGGCGTCATTCATCGGAACGAAAAATTCCGCAAATGGGATAAAGCTAATGGTACCCTTGTTTCGCATGCTCGACAGGAGGAGTAGCTGGAATATGGCAGCAGAGTCGGTTGCTGGCATTTTTTCTAGTGGATGTGCTATTCAACCTCTTTTTGTGACCCTTTGTGTACTGCATACCTTGACGTAATCACAGTTGCAGTCCTTGCGCAGCAACCATAGTGGCACCTTCACCGAAAACTCCTTGAGTGTGCTTATGGAAAGTATTTTAGTGTCATGAAACACATGAAAATATTTTTTCTCTTAGAACCCTTAAAAAGCCGTCCGCTCTTGGAGGGGGTTCAGGTGTGGTCACTTCCATGCAGTCAGTGTTTTCGCTTCGGCCGGTTCATGTTCAACGTCAGGGCATTTGTATTGGGTCTTGTGTATCACCTGTTTTGGCTGAAATTTTCTTGGCTAGCATTGATCAATATCTGATGAGAAGACATTTCTTAAAGTTTAAGGTACGCGGACGACTATTTGATATTTCTTAAAGAGTAACCCGGCTTGATAGACACGGACTCCGTGCAAGAGAATTTATCTGTCTTCAAACGACACGGGATGCGTTTAACCTTTACCTACAAAATTCCTGATCATAAGAGATTGCAGTTTTAGATATTTAGCTCGCCTTAACCCCAGATTACACTTGCCTGATGTACTCGCCACCAGCCCGAAAAGACCTGCTGTTCGAATCTGAACATTCTAAGACGGTAAAACAGGCAACTGGCATATTGTCTCTGAAGGAAGCCTTGCAAATTTCTTGTGTTCACCTGGTGAATGACAGCCTCAATAATCAGGTGGGCAGGTTACAGAAGGCTGGTTCGCCTTTGACAGCCGTGGTCGCTGTAGCAGAGAAGCTTCAGTAAACATTGAAGGTTGGGACATTCCAAGTAGCGGACTGTTGTCCCCTTTATTCATAGGGTGTCCCACACACCTCAAGAATGTCGCCAATCGCTACAGTGTGCCGGTGGTTTATGGTTTATGGTTTATGGGGGTTTAACGTCCCAAAGCGACTCAGGCTATGAGAGACGCCGTAGTGAAGGGCTCCGGAAATTTCGACCACCTGGGGTTCTTTAACGTGCACTGACATCGCACAGTACACGGGCCTCTAGAATTTCGCCTCCATCGAAATTCGACCGCCGCGGCCGGGATCGAACCCGCGTCTTTCGGGCCGGCAGCCGAGTGCCGTAACCACTCAGCCACCGCGGCGGGGGGGTTGTCTTTGAGATTCGCCTGACATGCGGGAAAGTGTCTATAGGCCAAACGAGCCGTTGTATAAACCAGCGACTGGAGAAACACCAGCTTTCGATCAAGAAAAGGAAAGGGTCAATTTGTCCTTTCATTGCGGCGCATGCTCCTTGGCTACGCCTGGTAAGCCATGCCGGCCTTTGCTTGCTAGAACTAAAATCTTGAGGAGCAGTCGTGACCAAATAGCACGTGAGCTGGCATAGGTTTTTTTCATTGACGGTTCAGGTGACAACTAAGTAAGCGATATATCAATCAAATTGTATAAAAAAGAAACAGAATGATGGCATGTGCGCTTTAGGCAATGATTTTGCAGGCATAAAGGTACAAATATGTGTTATTTCTGAATAAAGTTGGTCGCTAGTATACGCCCCTCCTTTGTGCTCTTCTAGTCTGTGCCTTTTTTGCGCATTTCGTTTGCTTAATTCAATCAGCATCCTTTCAAGCGCCACTTCTGTCGTATTTAGAATGTTGCAACTCAGGGTGGGGGCTTTTTGTCTCTTTTAGTTCATTATTTTTTTGTGTGTGCCTGCCGTTACTTGCTTTAAAACGCTACACTGATGCTATGCTTCTAATTTTCGTTATCCTTTCCGAATAACTCTAGGCGCCTATGCGTTTTCTGTTACATTATTTAAAAAAAAATGCTCGTACTGATTTCTCTTTTATCAGTTTGTACCTGGCGTCTTAGCTTGCTCAATATTCAGCCTTATGTGCGTTATGTGGTAAACTATAGTTGTGTTTTCTTTGATGGATCCTTCACGTAATGCCCAAAAATGCCCTTGGGATATCTGAAATAAATAAATAAATGAAACAGTGCAAGCTTGGTAGCACGTCTTCCGCGTGTTTAATGGATGCCGACTTTGTCGTCTGTAATATCATTTTTCTTTCCAAATGTATAAAGTGATATGCGTCTTCAAGAGAAAATTGTTTCCAGAATTCTTCGGGAGCTTATATGGTATATATTATAGTATTGATCTGCTACTGTTTTAAAGCATTGTAGAATTTGGTACGAAATATTGTGCATGCCTGCGTAAAAGTAACAGCTCATGTTTTACCTTGCAAAACAAGCGAATCGGCTTTCTAGAGGATTCAATATACTATCTCCGCTGAGGAATGTTTGTTTTGAATGGAAATAATGAGTGGATACTAAAGGGGTATAAACTGTTCATCATCTTCGGCGCCTTCTTTACGCACCGGGCTTAAGGCGAAACAGTCAATGCACCCGGTTCTCACAGGCCTGTTACTCCGACATCACCAGCCATTATCGTAGGAGGCCACAATGCAATATCCTAGATAAAAAAATAAAACAACGTGAGACGTGTTACTTCTTTTAACGCACGGGTTGCAGAGAGAAATACAAATGTTTCACATGTTCCGTTGCATGTTCGGACGCTTTCACCTTCTTTTGGCTGCGTACTTAGTGCGAGAAACGTGTCGAAGTGTTCGGGGACATGTTACGACCACGCGTCTCACGCGATGATGACAAAGGTTGTGAAACGCGTGGGTGAAGGTGCATGCAGGGGGTGGTCACAGGACCACCTGTGAGCGCGGGCCCCTCTTGAAGATGACGAAGGTAACGCGAGGCAGGCGCTCGCGTTAGCCGCGGAATGAAACAGCGCGCAGAATGGTACGTAAGCTGCTCAATAAATAGCTCTCGCTGCATTAAAAGACTGATTACGAATAAACATGGAAACCTTAAGAAATGACTTTTCAGGGTGATTTGATCATATGTATTCTCGTATCATGGCGTCGTATCATTACAGGTGGTGTCAATATATCCGCATCCGAGCTGGAGCAAACACGTTAATCTTTGGCGCCAGGGAGCCAGCGGTCACAACACCTGGCAGTATGGACGCATCGCAGTGCCGTTGATGAACAGGGTGAGAAGACACACCAGAATGTGGTAAAGCAATGGCAGCGAAATCTAACTTTGAAATTCTCAAAAACTGCTACTTAGCCGTGGTTTACAGCTGCTATGCCTTCCTCACAAATGCACGTGCACCACACAAACATTTCTTTCTTCGTTCCAGTGGGCTCTTTAGTCCATTAGATTAGGGTCGCAGATATGGTAGAAGTAGACGCCGTTCACCAGGTAGACTTAGTCACCAGAATTGAGGAACTTCAGCCAGCCGACCTAACCAGACTGAACTCGATGACTGGCTGATTGCTTCACAATTAAAAAAAAAATGGCAACGCAGTAAGCAAGTCTTTAGATGAAGACCTTGTGGGAAGATCCCGCAGTTGAAAAAGGGATTCAAACCTCTTTGAGGCAGCGCTCTGAGAATGAGCAATCAGCACCCTCTATGGCGCGAATATCGAAAAACGAGAGAGAGGTTGGCTCGATCGCTTCTCTGCAAGGCATCGTTCGCAGAAAACTAGGTGCTTTGCTTCGAAAAGTCGACACTCCTGCTTCAGTGTGCCTTTTGAAAGATCTGAGATCTGACTTATCTAAAGTGAGAGCAAAAATTACCTATATTAAGCAGAGCAAAAAAAAATCATCGTGAACTTGAAACAATCAGTTCTGAAGCAATAGTACCGCGTGTTTTGCCACTGCCATTCAGCGTACAGTAGAAATGCAATTGATCAAAGTGCCTTGGAGGTGCTTAGTGTCCATGGTACAAGAGTAACCGCGAGTAAAGCAACAGACGAACGCAGCCCCACAGGGCCAAATGACTAAACTGTCCTGGTGACCCAACACTCAGCTCCAGGGGCTGAAGTCAGAGCGCACCACATCGTGGATAACCAGTCAATGAGGCGTATGCATTGCTCCCACTGGAAAACGGATGATCTCAAAGGCAGCCGCGGAGGCTCAAACTTTGAAGAAACACTCGTAGTTTTTCCTTGGCATCTTGGCACACACAGGGGAGCTGCAGAACCCTACTACGCGACTTGGAAGCAAGCTGTCTAAGATGCAGAATTTTGATATAGGCTATCCATACGAGGCACAACAAACTAAACCCGCGGCGCTCTGGCCAATAGAAAGCGTACGCACAGCAAACCAGCGATTACCATAGAGGCCATCTCCTTTCACAAGCTGCGCATCACATAAGCGAAGGTATTTTACGAACTCTGAACTTGAAGAGGTAACGGGAAAGAGAAGACCTAAAGACGCCGTGATAGTGATGACTAGGTAATATATTTATTCCCGTCTACAGAATTCTGGCAGCAGAAGCTACCACGTTTCCAGTCCTAGAAAACTGCCTTGCTCTGAGCTTCTCTTTTCTAAAAAAACAAACAAACAAAGAAATGCGGAGGTATTCTTTAGTGAAAGATTCCATATGACGAGTTCCATAATTCCATACGCTTTCATAAGAAATCTTATGGTGTCAGTATAGAGCATATGGAGTCGGTTGGATCATATGGAAGCAGGTATGGAAGCTTACGGACTCCAAACGACGTCATTTACACTGCACGGAAACCGTATGGAAATTATATAGAACGCATATGAACTTCGTACACGAAAGATATAGATTTCTGTATTTTTTGCATATTTTATTGATCCTGTATTCCTACAATTCCATACGAGCGGCAAATATGGAACGCTTCAGTAGGGTTTGAAGAATTATTTCGCGTATGCATATGCCAGTACTTCCGTCTTTTTTTCTCGATGCTGCTGCCATAATTTGCAACAAGCTTCTAGTAGAATAAAAAACAAGACACATTTCTACCTATGTGACCAGTATCCGATCCCATTATACATACATATTACTGAAAGTGCCTTTCACTTTCATCTTTTTCGTTGTATATGTAACTGCAGTAATTTTTCTGTTTGAAAATGTATTTTGATGTGGCCTCATTTTAAATCAATGTTATTCTATGCGCATTTCACTTTCACCTTTTTTGAAACTGTATATAAATATTGCATAACTTTAATAGGAAAAAAAAAACGTATTCCGAGTTTGCCTCGCTATTTTTTTCTCCACCTATTGCATGGGCCCAAGCCTAGCCGAGAAGACTAAGTGGCCAGATGTTTCAAACGCATGTTTTTCTGACCGCATCCAGTCAACTAAAATTGAATTGAATATAATTGCACCAGCAGAATTAAGAACAATCTGTAGAGGCGCGAACAGATTACGTTTGCCTAACCTGAAAGGTTCGCTTTTGTATTTTATTTTTGAAAGAGTAATTGTTATCGAAATCATATAACCAGGCAAGGGTTTACTTATATCCACATATATCGTACATGTGGTCACTAATCAAGAGTGGCTAGCTATGAAGAAATCCAGCAAAGTTCATGACTTTCCAGTGACACTTGTCGCGATTGTGTAAATATTTTCACGGCCGTGCATGTTAATGATGGTGGTTAATAAGAGTATTGCATGATAAAACGCCACCACTGTTCTGTTTATAATTGCACGTAAGGCCAAGTGAAATACTGCTTTATCGCATTTTGCCAAGACGGCAATTTTTTTAAGGAGCTGTAAAAGCAGTCTGAGATACGTGTGCCAAACATGTCGCCAAAACTTTTATTTTTGTGATTTTTTTCAAGATTATTTTTGTCATTGCCACTGTTAGAAAAGTCGAACTGCATTTTTGCGTCAGGATAGGTCAGAAATATTGTGGAGAAAGCTACCGGTAATCCAAAGCAGTTTAGATTCGAATGATTAATTATTTGCTTTGCAGGGTAAGGCACGCGATAGAGAACATGCCTACATTATGGTACTGTAGTGTACTAGATTATAGTGTATTAATCTAGTACACTATAATAATCATTAATTTTCGAATTGATACTCTACCCTATTAGCACACTAACAAATTTGTTGCCTTGCGCATCCATTGGCTAGGAAGTGCAGTTCTCTTATATCTCCGCGTTATACACTGTATGGCGTTAAACAATTATACGAAGCGTTATTTGTTTCATTTAGTCCGATTTTAAAAGTTAATTTTTTTTTACAGATCTGTGAAATACTGTATGTGTATCAGCATATATAGTATATCTGCAGTGAAGCAACTTTCAGTGTAACTTACCATGTATGAAAACCATCGGGAGCAGACCATTTTTCTATGCCTATCTACACTATGTTAGAAGCTAAATAATAGGTTGCGGTGAATCACCACGAAGAAGGTTTTGGTGTCTCGTTCAAGGCTATTTTCCGAGGAATTGTTGGGCCGGCGTCGTCTCCTGCATACATTGCTCTGGATGATATCGGCATAATCGACGATTCGGGCTGTAAGACATGGCCCGAGGGCGCCCAAGCCCTGACCACAGGTGAGGACTGAAGGCTTCCATTTAATTTTTGCAGGTACCCCGCACACTTGAGGAGCGTTGCTGTTTTGGTCGGTTAATAATATTAATTGGTTTTTTGGGGAAAGGAAATGGCGCAGTATCTGTCTCATATATCGGCGGACACCTGAACCGCGCCGTAAGGGAAGGGATAAAGGAGGGAGTGAAAGAAGAAAGGAAGAAGGAGGTGACGTAGTGGAGGGCTCCGGAATAATTTCGACCACCTGGCGATCTTGAACGTGCACTGACATCGCACAGCACACGGGCGCCTTAGCGTTTTGCCTCCATAAAAACGCAGCCGCCGCGGTCGGGTTCCAACCCGGGAACTCCGGATCAGCAGCCGAGCGCCCTAACCACTGAGCCACGGCGGCGGGTATTCGGTCGCTTAGAACGCAGTTTTAGGAACATCAAAAGCGCCAGAGAACAACACAGTGGAAGAAACACCAGAGAGCGCTCCGGCGCGTGCGTGTTTGTCTTCCAGGTTCCCGTTTTTTTTCCAGAGCAATTATTGGAGGTGAGACACGGGAGACTTCAGTGTGGCCGAGAAGGGCCAAATTTCAGTTCCATTCCTGCACTGCTGTGTTTTCAATCCTACATTACTACTATTTTCATTCCTACATCCTCTCCGAGTGAGAGAGGTTTGTTTTATTCCGATAGCATTAGGATCATCATCGCGCAAAAAAAACAAAAAAACCTGGCTTTGTAGTCCTTCATAAAGTGCAGAGAAAACTCGACCTCGTGCTCTAGAAAAAGCTAGCTGACTGGTGGAGACAGTAGTAGCCTGTTCAGGTCTCATGATGTGCGACCTGTCGCACCTGTCACCTCTCTCCCGCTAAGCTGCCGACTCTCCTTCCCCGCCCATCTTTCTCACTCTTCCTTGCACCTCTGCATTAGGAGTGTCATCCTTGAAAGGCCTGGCGTTGTGGTACGCCAAAAAATTTGCTGATTGGTCGCACCACGCCTGCCAAGTGCCAACCATTCTCCGCTTCCTCTGTCAACTCTCTCTCCCGCGATAGCACAACCCCGATCGGCAGGGAAGAAGCTCAGTTTTGTGGTCATAAAATTTCTTGACCACATGCCGCCAGAAGGATGCGAACCCACGACCTTCGCGACCGGTGCTCTACCAACTGAGCTACGGCGACGGCTGTTAAAGGTTCTGTTTCAGGGGTAGTTATGTTGCGTGTAACCGAAACTTGGATGGATAGATGTATGGAAGGTAGTAGCGTCTCCTTTGAAACTGGGTGATGGCAGTTGCCACCATGCTCAGCTTTTTTCCCCTTTATGTTTGTTTAACTGTGTTGTAAGTTATTAAAATTCGCCATTTTCTTTAAATGCATCTTCCTACATTTTTAACCTTATGTCACCTCTTTGCTTTTGAGTCACCAATCTTCCAATCGCTTTTTGCTAATTTCCAGCGCAGATTTATTTACTTCGCATGCAACTTCGCAAGCAACGAAGATAGGAGAAAAATTCCAATGAGAAAGGCGCAGAACGGTCCGTAAAACGTCCGGCTGAACTGTTTCTTACTTTCCATCTATTACTTATTAGCCCTTTTTTCTCACTTCCGATGCCCGCGAAATGTAAAAATTACAGGTTTGCACTTAAGTTTTCAACCTTTTCTCCTATTCTCTCTCCCTGTCCCCTCACTTCTTTAATTTCATCTCTCCATTCTGCCTGCTATCCTTTACTTCCGCTGCCCCAGCTCAGGTGCTTCAGTATCGTTCGCAAACGCCGGGGCTAGCAAAAATCTTTTCCTTCCTTTTTATTATTTTAATAAAACCGGTGCTACTAATATTTAAATTTGCTTATGCCGCCGCTGTGGCTGAGTGGTTATGGCGCTCGGCTGCTGGCCAGAAAGACACGGGTTCTATCCCGGCCGGGCGGCCGAATTTCGATGAAGGCGAAATTCTAGAGGCCATCGTACTGTGCGATGTCAGTGCACGTTAAAAACCCCAGGTGGTCGAAATTTCCGGAGCCCTTCACTACGGCGTTCCTCATAGCCTGAGTCGCTTTGGGACGTTAAACGCTCGTAAACCTAAACCTTAAGTTTGCTTATGAGAGGAAATGCGAGAGCATTTCCTTGGCCTCTTTCTTCCTCTATTTTTCATTTTTTAAATGCCATTTTGTGTTTCTTGTTGCTTTTTACGCAACCGCGTATACAGATCGTTCGGTCGAAAAGCCGTCGGCGTCGTATTAGTTGTTGTCCGAAAGCCTTTCCCTGTCCTCTTTTTCCCTCTATTTTTCTTTTTTTTAACGCGACAGAATCAAGAAGCTCGTGTCGCAGAAAAGCTGGTGTGGTCGGCGGCGTTGGCCGTGAGCGAAAAATGGCGCACCTCGGTGGACACCTGAACCACGCCGTAAGGGAAGGGATTTTCCTTCCCTTACGGCGTGTTACGGGTTTACAGCGCCAATTGTGAGACAGGCGTCATTCCCTTTCCTTAAAACCAATTTTCATTTCATTTTCCTTCCCTTAGGGCTCGGTTCGGGTGTCCACCGAGATATGTGAGACAGGCGTCCTTTCCTTACATTGTCCAACGGGCTACGTGTGACGCCGAACGGGGATTGCGTTCCGTGCACTCCATGGCAACGCTGCAACACTGCCGCGTCTCACTCTTGAATTTCGACGAAGCCTTAGCGTCCTCCAAATTTTTTTCTGCCATTTTGTGTTTCTTTTTGCTTTTTACGCGACGGCGTATGCAGCTCGTTCGGTTGAAAAGTCGTCGGCGTCGTAGTAGTAGTTGTCGGCACCTCGCGTCGGAAATATTCTTTCGGGAGTCCAGCTAGATATGCGAGTCAGGCGTCGTTTCCTTCTCCAACGGGCAAGGCGTCGCGCCGAACGGGCGATGGCGTTCCGTGAACTCCTTGGCAATGCTGCAACACTCAGTCGCGTGCCACTCTTAAAGACGAAGCTTAAGCGTCCTCTATTTTTTTTTATTTTATTGAATTATTTTTCTTTTTATGTTTTTATTTTTATTTTTGATTTTTATTTCATTACATAAATGTTGCTTAAGAGCTGCTGCTTAACAAACATTTGCACTTTTGTTTTATTTACTATAAAATTTATGACTGACAGTTCGCGCGGACAACTTCCGTCTGCAACTTCGATCTAAAACTTCCATCTACAACTTCCGTTTGCAACTTCTGTCGACGCCACTCAAGAGCCAAGAAAAGCTTTCGTCTTAAAAAATGCCGCGTGACATGTCCGACTGCGTGCAGCGATTGCAGCGCTCTCAAACATTCCGCCCAACAAACGAACAGTTCGACTAGCCGAGTGTGCTGCCGCTTAAAATGTGACAGCGCCACGACACAGGTGCTGGCTGTGCGATTGATGCGAGCGTAAGCGATAAGTGCTGTGTCGCCTTATCGAGATCATGAACCGCCGCAAGGGAAGCATACCGCTGGCGTAAATGGCACAACCAGTTGCTGGGTCACTGCCCTGTCTCCTTAGCGGCAGCAAACCGGGCTAAAGGTCTGTTCGTTCCTACGCGGAACGTTTGAGAGCACTGCAATCGCACCCCGCAAGCGTGAATGTCACGTGGCTTCTTCTTTTTTGTATTTCGCGGGCATCTGCAGTGAGCGAAAAAAAAACCTATATGTAATAGATGGAAAGCTAAAGACTGATCATTTGGACGTTTTTTGGGCCGTTCTACAACTTTCTCACTGTCTCACTGGAATTTTTTGTTTCTTTTCGTTGCTGGGAAAGCTGGTTAATTGATGTCGACTAATTATGCAATTAAGCACATTACAAAACAGTGTGACTTGCTACTTACAATAACCAGCAACATGCATTTGGTCGCGTCGTCTCAGAGTGCCTCGGCGTAGTTTTAAACCTTGGCAAAAGTTAGCTGGGACACCCTCTGTATATATATTGCCACACTGCTCACATTCTGCGAGCGCCGCCGTGCGGCCGATTGGTCTGACTTGGCTCATGACAGCGAGGAAGACGACGCTTCCACGCCTGTGCGGGCTGCTGGTCTAATTGGACGTTCGATTAAAAAAGCCCTTTTTGAGTCGCGCTACGCTTGTCGGCGACATTTTGGTGGAGGTGCTGGGGCCGTCTTACGAACGCTCACCCCGAAGACAATTCTGACGCTCATCAGCGACGCTTGGAAACAACACCCGTCCACACAGCGAGCCGCCGCCTGCGAGGCCTGGAACCTGAGTGTCAGCCACTGACGACGTCAGTGCGTACCATGACGTCCACTACTGGCAGTCAGACATGTCAGCCTTTCGGCACTGTCCCGCCGGTTGGAGTCCTTACACCTCGCTCGCCGCCATCCTTCCACGGCGGCGATCGGTTCGAGGATGTCGAGGACTGGTTGGCGAGCTTTGACCGTGTGGCCACTTTTAACCAGTGGGACGACGACCGAAAGGTACGAAACGTGTATTTCGCGCTCCAAGACTCGGCGAAGACATGGTTCGAGAACCATGAGGCATCCTTTACCAGCTGGGAAGCGTTCGGTCGTGTGTTGCTGGCCACCTTCAGCACAAGTACACGAAAAGAAAACGCCAGCATCGCCCTTCGCTCTAGCTAACAGCAGACGAGTGAAAGCGTCGCCATGTTTACA